>WSUI01000545.1:0-16559 GCA_019633595.1 Tulasnella sp. UAMH 9824
TGAGGACGACCGTAGTCCAACAGTCAGGAGTGGTAGTAACCATTTGATGAAATTGTCGGCAAACTGCCATCAAGCGAGCCGGAAAACGGTGATTGGCGATGCAGTCGTCGGAAGCCGTGGTGGTTAGGCTAAGGATTTCCATGATAAGCTCCCTAGGAAGGCAAGTTAACCACCCTAAGTCGGCGGTCCTGTCTACCTGCAATGAAATCAGCCGCTTGATCGTCTAATTGGTCACTCATTAGTACCTCCGGATGTGCTTGTTGCTCTTCTTCTCCCTCTAATCCGGCTGTACCATTGTTGGAAAGGCCATGCTGCTGATCGAGACTGGTTTGAGTATTTTCCTGCATGGCCGTAGATAGACAAGACACGCAGCGACAGTGGGGAGGAAGTCAAGAGGGGATTATTGAGCTTTTGCTTATAGAGTTCAGCTGTTGCTCAAGGTGTACCGCAGCAGACCTTTGAGCTTGTTGGCGTCAGCGTGTTCAACACTCGGCAGGCTTATAAGAGGATATTGTCCACCAGCCAAGTTATTTATCAGCAACCAGCAGGTCCGAGGAAGACAAAGCGACGGGTGAAGTCCCAAAACTCTCATTCAAATTAATAGACTATAGAGGCGGCGTTACCAGTTCGAAATGCGAATAACGAGCTATAATTGTCAACACAACAGATTTCAATTGTCTCGAATATCGTGTAGTGCTACAGGCCACTCATGTATCCATGATATTCTCGAATAGAGCTAGTTGAAAGGCGCGAAATTGAAGTGCGTTACGAGCACCGACCGACCGACGATCAGCAGTCTAGACCAGAATGGTGACATGCCCCCCCTTGCTTGACGATCTGTCCCTAGATGATGGTAGCAAGGCTCACACTTCATCGTTCCCAGTACTGGAGCTCAACGTACAAGCACATCATTTTACTTCTTTCCACAAGGTCCCGCTAGCTGTGGGAGCCAGTTCCTAGATGACACGGTTTCCTTGAGAGCGTTTGGTGAACATTTCCTAGTAGCGTTGTGGAACAGGTCGACAAAGGTTGCAGAGATAGAGACCGTTCGTCGATCAATTGCACATGATGTACTACTCATATATACTTCGACGACGACATGAGAAAGGAAACGACAACGTAAAAGCGACGCGTGCGTGGTCTAGCCGCTTTCCCAAAGGATAGCGTTACCAGGGCTCACCACGAGGAGGCCCACGTACGACTTAGAGCCCCAAAAAAGGATCATTGAAGTGTTCCGGCCATCGGTCACATAGCCTGCCAAGATACGACGCCCATCGTGCAGACCCCGGTGGAGAAGGATAATTATGTAGAGCCTTGCCAAGATGTTTAACTGTCCATTCCGCGAGGTCCGGCAGCCGACTTGGTGGGGGTAGCTAAGTTCTAGCCCAAGTCCGGTCTGGAAACCGCTGTGAATACGAGCCGTTAACAGCCGGAACGCCAGATCGCGACGACTGCTTTTCCCTATCTACAAAGCCAGAGCAGACCACCAACACAAAGCGGGCCCTACGGAGACAAGAGACACAATGCTATGCTCAGGTCTTTACGAAGGGAGGGGACTTGCCTAGGTGTCCGCGGAGGGTATCGTGGTGGTTGTAGGCAGGATTTAAGCTTTTTAGGGGCCGATTGACCACGCAAGCCCCCTAATCTGCATCGAATGAACAACGTCAACCAGTGGACAGCCAAATCACAATCGAGCTTATCGGATTATCGATAGATCCGTGACTGGAAGCATTATTACCTCCCCCGTCTAGGCTCTTTCACGAGACTCTTCTAAGGCTGCGGTTTGGGTCCTTGCTTCGATTAGTTTAATTCGACGGCGCCTAACCGACTTGACTGCTTTGCCGGGTTAGGGCAGTCTGATGAATTCACTCGGCGCGTCTGGAATGCCAAAGGAAAGATTTGAAGCTGGGGCGGAGAGGGCAGTCGTCCTGGAATTGAATTGCGAGCAAAATTGGCCTGGCACAGGTTTCATATGTTTCACCCTTCAAGGCTGGCATTTTTATCGCCCATTCCGCTACCTATTTCGCTCCTTTCTTCATTCTCTACTTTTTTTCCCTCAGTTTTCACCATGGAGAACCATAATACCTTCGTCCTACAGTAGCACACCACAGACAAACGCCAACAAGCTGAACGCTTTCAAAGAACCTTCACTGTCATCTCCAAATATCCTGGGAAGATCTTGTCGAAATATAATATCAAAGGCATTGAAAATCAAGTATGTTGGGGGGGCAACGCTCGTGATTGTTGGGAATACCAGGAGGTAGTGGGAGAGGACGATTCCGACTAGAAGAAATACCCGCACATTTCTCCCTTGCCCCTCGGAGTATTAGTTAGAGTATAAATATTAGCTTGATTAGTAGTTACAATTGAATATACTGAGAATTTCGAATACTTCTCGCCCTCCTGGGCTCGCGTCCTCCCCTCTCCGAGAAATTCTAACAGTAACACTGTGTGTTCTTACTTAACCGATGTCTGCATTGGAAGTCGATTTATCCTCCTTTTTGACCGACTTAAGCGAAATCAGTGGGCATGCTTCTCAAGTAAAGGGTTTCAAGAGAGCTTGTTATCCAGAGAGCGTATTTTTGGAGAGCATTTCCCTATATTACGAGCTGGGGCTATTCTCCAACTCAAGCTTTCAGATGCCCACATCTCTCCTGATACTTCCAATCAAGTTTGCAGGAACCCATCGTCCTTCCGAGTCTCGAGAGTCCTGCCCTTCCGGAACTGTCGAAGCCAATCTATCTGTCCAACGTCTTCCTCGCTCTCCATACCCTCAATTTTTGATACCTTTTCATGAAACTGACTCAAGCCTCAGAGGGAGCAAAGGAATATCTCGGGACAGCTCTGAAACAGCTCGCGATGCACATTTCGGCAATCGTTCAGGAGCCGCCGAAGTCCGAATCGATGATGGCTTCAAACATTCGACTTGGAGATGAATACGACAGGTGCAAATGGTGAAGTAAAGCTAGCAACCCCGATGACCTCACCGTAGGATTACGGATAGCTCTGCGGCCAGCTACAGGGGCCGTAATCAATCCGATGAGAGGAAGTTTTGCGGCTGCGTTCTGTCGCTTGGTTAAGAGGGTCTCGGATGACAAGGGTCACACCCCTCAGGATTAAGGTTGACCTCGACGTATCCTGTGCATGATGAACTGTAAACAACGCTGGGCCGCCAACGAGGTTGCGCTTCGGCCATAGGCTTGCAAGTAGGCCACGACGTGCCATCCATCTGAAAGGGTGGATATAGACCCAGACAGAGATGGAACGGGTCCCAGAGCGTTCGAGGTATCGTGGCAGATGTTCATATCCATTACGACCACCGTCGTCCAACAGTCGGGAACCATTGGATGAAATTGTCGGCAAATTGCCCTCAAGCGAGCCGGAGAATGGTGATTGGCGATGCAGTCGTCGGAAGCCGTGGTGGTCAGGCTAAGGATTTCCATGATAAGCTCCCTAGGAAGGCAAGATAACAACCCTAAGTCGGCGGTCCTGTCTACCTGCGATGAAATCAGCCGTGTGATAGTCTGGTTGGTCACCCACTGGTACCTCAGGATGTGCCTGTTGCTCTTCTGCTCCCTCTAGTCCGGTTATACATATGAGTGTTGGAAAGCTCCTGAATCAGACTACCTTGAATTTTCCCATGGGCAGGGATAGACGAGACCTGCAGCGACAGCGAGAAGGAAGTCAAAAGATGTTTATTGGGCTTTGCTTATATTTCAGCTATTTCTCAAGGTGTAGGGGGGTAGCGAACGTTTAGGCTCGTCGGTGTCAGCGAATGTGTCAAGCACGCTCGGCGGACTTATGTAATGGGAGATTGTCCACCAGCTAACTTGGTTATCAGCAACCAACAAGCCTGAGGAAGGCAAAGCAATTGTTTGAGTTTCAAACCCTCCTTGAGCTTCATGGAACATAGAAGTAGCGCTACGAGCACGAAATGCGGATAGCGAGCTATAATTGCCAACCCAAACAGAATTCGACTGTCTCGAATATCGTGCAGTACTACAGGCCACCTCATGTATACATCATATGCTTGGATGGACTGGGTTAAAAGGAGTGAAATTGCAGTGCGTTACGAGCGGCGACGTACCGACAATCCGCGGTCTAGACCAGAACGGTGACACACCCCCCGCTGCTAGACGATCTCTCCCTAGATGATGGTGGCAAGGCTCACACTTCATCATTCCCAGTACTGGAGCTCAAAGCACAAGCACATCATTATATTTCTTTCCACGACGTCCCGCTAGCGGTGCAAGCCAGTTGGTTTCCTTGAGAGCGTTGGGTGAACATTTCCTAGTATCGCTGCGGAGCAGGTCGGCAAAGGTTGCAGAGATAGAGACCGGTCGTCGATCAATTGCACATGATATAATACTCATATATACCTCGACTACGACATGAGAAAGGAAACGACAACGTAAAGGCGACGCGTACGTGGTCTAGCCGCTTCCCAAAGGGATAGCGTTACCAGGGCTCACCACGAGGAGGCCCACGTACGACTTAGAGCCCCAAAAAAGGATCAGTGAAGTGTTCCGGCCATCGGTCATGTCGCCTGCCTAAATACGACGCCCATCGTGCAGACCCCGGCGGAGAAGGATAATTATGTAGTGCCTTGCCAAGATGTTTAACTGTCCATTCCGCGAGATCCGGCAGCCGACTTGGTGGGGGTAGCTAAGTTCTAGCCTAAGTCTGGTCTGGAAACCGCTGTGAATACGAATCGTTAACAACGGGAACCCCAGATCCCGACCACTGCTTATCCCTACCTACAAAGCCAGAGCAGACCACCAACACAAAGCGGGCCCTGCGAAGACAAGAGACACAGTACTATGATGAAGTCGCTAAGCATGGAGGAGACTTGCCTAGGAGTCTGCGGAGGGTATGGTGGTGGTTGTAGGCTACAAACGCGTAGAATTTATGCCTTTTTTTGGGGCCGATTCGCCGCGCAAGCCCCCTGACCCGCATTGAAAGCACGTCAACCGGTGGACGATCAATTCGTAATTGAGCTTATCGGATTGCTGCCGGATCCGTGACTGGAAGCATTATTACCCCCCGCACGGAGGCTATTTCACGAGACTCTTCCGAGGCAGTGGCATGGATCCTGGCTTCAATTATTTCAATTCGGCGGCACCTAACCGACTTGACTGCTTCGCCGGGTTAGGGCTATCCTGATCAATTCACTCGGCGCGTCTGGAATTGAAAAGGAAAGATTTGAAGCTGGGGCGGAGAGGGCAGTCGTCCTTGAATTGAATTACCAGCAGGATTCAGAATTGGCCTGGCACAGCTTTCATATGTTTCCCCCTTCAAGGCCACCATTTTTATCGCCCATTTCGCTACCTCTTTTGCTTCTTCCTTGATTCTCAACTTTCCGTTCCTGAGTTGTCACCATGGAAGGCTGTAGTACCTCGGGCGGCGCGTCGCGATTACATCAGAACGCCACACACAAACATCAACAAGCGGATCACCTTCATCCCATTGATGAGGATTTTAGCGGTAGCTCTAGACTATTAAGTACTACAGATAGAGATCGTCTAGGTGAAAAAGACTCCTTCCCACTTTCCGTCCTTCTTCGTGATCATGCGCTAATCTCACCTCTCTAGACCCACCGGAAGCGTCCTCACCCAGCAGCTCACAGCAGGCCCGTCGCGTCAAGCGCCGAATCGAGCCCGATACAACCGAGACACCAACTGCGGGGAATCAACCCGGAAACTCCGTTGGGACCCCCCAAGCGCTCACCAAGCTACCACCAGAAATCTTTGTCATAACTTTCGATCTCGCTCTCGCATCTGCCTTTGACACGGCCCGGGACTACAACGCTGGACTAGAAAAGTTACGCCAAGTTTGCAGATGGCGGCGTGATGTCATCGACGACGCAGCGATATTCTGGCTCCGGATCACTTCCAACTCCCCTTTCAAGTTTAACAAGATGGCAATCCAGAACTCAAAACGGACCAAAAAACTTGGCCCCCCATTTACGGTGGAGTTCATCCCTCGTTCATTGAATGCAAGTACCAAGTGGAAAGAATTCTCCGAGTTCATGAAACTCGTGGGCTCCTACCGGTCTCAGTGGAAGTCCTTGAATATCATTCTTCCATCTGGAAGATTGGACCCGCTGACAAGATTCACGACGACCCCGGCACATCACCTCAAGTCGCTCGCTCTTTCGATGACGGTGGAGAATCCGGCGGGACAAGGCATGAGGAGCAACGCCTACAAGAGGTTGAACCTCATGAGGGGAGCAGCTAGTCGTCTAAAAGACGTAGTCTTGGAGAACATCCCCGTACATTACGACCCAGGGCTTTTCGTCAACCTACGTCAACTCCAGCTTTCAGGTGTCCAGATCTGTCCTGATGAGCTCATTGCCTTCACGAACGACGCACCATTCCTTCAAATATTTAAACTCGGCGACGTTTTCTCTACGAAACCTTTCCAATCAAGTTCGCGAGACCGCGTCGTTGTCCCTAGTCTCGAACGTCTCATCCTTCAGGAGCTTTCGAACCCAATAAATCTGTCAAACTTCTTCCTCACCCTCCATGCCCCGAACTGCCGATACCTCCACATTGAACTGATTCAAGACTTCGAGGGAGCACAAGAAGACCCCGAAATAGCCCTGAACCAGCTCGGGAGACACATTTCGGCAATCGTTCACAAGACGCTAAACTCCGAACTGATGAGGGCCTCACACGTTTGACTTGGAGCTGACGATGAGAGGTGCGAATGGTGGAGCGAAGCTAGCAACCCCGATGGCCCGACCGTAGGATTCTGGATCGCTCTGCGACCAGCTACTGGAGACGTGATCGATCCCATGGCAGGAAGTTTTGCGGCTGCGTTCTGTCGCTTGGTCAAGAGGGTTTCGGATGAGACAGGGCCACACACCCCCAGGATCAAGGTCGACCTCCTCAACCGGCTTATGGGCGCCGAATCAATCCTACCCAACGTATTTGATGATTTAATCATCGCTGAACTTGCGTTAAATGTGGTGGATGGTTACCTCGGTCGGTTGGCAAGTTTCATGACGATAGCCGGATCCACCGCTCGCAGGTTTCCTGGTTTGGGATCCCCCCATTTAATAAACACTCAATCAGTGGAGGAAGAGAGAAGATATGGAGGGAAAATACAAACTCTGGCGGAGTTCATTGGCCATCTCGGCCGATCCGGCTACGCTGCTACAACAGATGATCCAGGGCTTACTGTGACTCTCCATGGGAGATTTGAAGCGTCGGATGAGCTCTGGAGTGTAGTTGTGAAGGGGGAGCAGTTCGAAGGAATATCAGTGGATTATTCGCTCGGAAGGGTATGGGCCGAGGATGGCCGGCTTTTGTATTTCAAGGAAGGTTCGATCATCGGAGGTTGGGAGGACCCAAAGAAGATAGAACGGCCATGGTAACTTTGGATAGTTGATGATACGCAATCAATGTATTGGAATCGAAACCAATGTATACGTCTCACTGCTGAACCACAAGCAATGGGAACAACTCCCCTTTCGCATAAAGGCGACTGAAAAATAAAGTCGAGTGGTCTGGGGACATTTCATCGTGGCCTACGGGTGATAGACACCATAGTTCGAGTTCGAAAGCAAGAATAGATAATACATAGAGCAGTCTACGAAGGGTCGACTTTAACTTCGTTGACAAAGGAGAGCTTAGTGGAAAGCGCGACAGCATACATATAAGATACAGAAACGATGTCCTTATCGGGTCCGACCCGAGCTGAGGAGTTAGAGATATAAAGACAAAGAAAGGAATTAGGGGATAGTCACCTACGCCGTACATGAGATTGGCCTGCGGGGGATTAAAAGGCCCCGGCCGCCCAACCTGCTCCCACTCACATCTCGATCCCACCGTAGATGCTGCTCATGCTAACGTCAGATGTCTGGGACAGCCTGGTCTTGGCAGCCGCTTCGCTCTTCCTAATAGCGGCCTTCTTCGCGCTCAGCTGCACTGCCAGTTCAATCTCCCTCCGCCTCCGAGTGGGCGTGCCAGCAAGAGCAGCAGTCCCATGACTCCTTCTGCTATTTGGCTGAGCGAGCGCCGGATCTCGTACTGAAGCTGGTAGACCAATTACTGAAGAGCGGGAGCCCGCGGCACCGGCGGAGGCGGCGGTGGTAGCAGCTGCAGCCGCAGCCGCACGTTTCTCCTCCAACCTAGCCATCACTTTGGCTCGTTCGATCTTTGGTCGCTTCCCTAACGAACGACTGGATTTGACCGACGCGCCTGAAACGCTCGAGGCGATGGTGTTGATGGTGTTAGCGGCGGACTTGGGTTCCGGGGGCACGTTGAAGTCGTCGTTTTGGTCGTCGGCCATTGCTTGGTCCCCATCGTCGTCGGCCTCGTCCACCGTGTTCGTGATCGCACCAAGAGTCGAAGGCATCTTGAAAGGTGACGGAATACCGCTTCGCATCGCCACCTTGGGGGACGTTACTGCCGCCGCTCCGGTTCCGTTGTTGCTCGCTCGCGCTGGCGAGCCTTTGAAGCCAAAGTTGTGGAAGCTCGGTGCAGGAGGGCTCTTCACAGATTGGTTCTCATTCGCAGGAGGTTTGCCATTCGATTGCATCTTCGCAAGCGACGCGGCGGTGGGCATCGTTAACGTCGAAGGTTTCTTCACACCTGCTCCCGGCGGCGACCGTGCCCGTTCAAGGTCGAATCCAAAGTTCGTCCCTGCGGCGCTCGTGGTTGATGGACCGACTGATTTCTTGCCCGCTGGTGCTGCTGAAGAGTTTCGGGCCGAGGTTGATGTCGTGGCGGCTGCCTTGCCCGTTGCCAAAGAGGAAGGGCGGGTCCGCGTCCCTCCAATCGGCGACACTCCTGTGGGTGGTGGGACGGGAGGTCGAGGAGTAGTGATGCTGCGGAGACCGATACCGGTGGTGCTGACTGAGGACGACTTCCTCGCAGCAGCGGACGAGCCCGAGACGATCCTCCGTTTGGGCAAACTTCCGTCCGGTCTGGGTGCGAGTCCGGGGTTCGGCGTTCGGGCGCCTGCGCCTGCAGTCGTCTTCGGTGCCGTAGTGTCGGAAGGATTGGTAGTGGGTGCGGCCAGAGCAGGGGACGTCAGCTTCTTTACTGCAGCTGTAGAGGTCGCTGGTGGCGGGGACTTGACACCTGCGGTGGTGGACGCAGTTGCCTTGGCCTTTCCCTTGTCAGCAGCGGCGGCTCCTCCACCGTATCCCCAGACTCTCGACTTCTCCTTCGTGGCAGCGGGAGCGGGCTTGGGAGCAGGGGTAGCCTTGGATCCTCCCCAAAGGCTCTTGACCAGCTTGGCCCCAGACTTCAAGAATCCGAACTTGCCTCCGGTCTTTGCGGGCTGGGGAGCGACTTGCTTGACGGCGGATGCACCCACGATGCTAGCCCGGCCCATGCTGGCCCTCGCGGCACTCGACCTCCGCTTAGCCTTGGCGTGGTTCAACCTCCTCTTTTCAGCGAGGTTAGGGCCCGCGACCTTGACTTGTTTCGAGGGCCGAGGAGCGGCGGGTTTGGATGAAGATGGTCCGCCAAAGAAACCGCCAGGCATGGCTTGATCTTGCTCATCTTCTTCGTCAGACTCCGGGTTACAGATTGTCACTCTCTTCTTTCCATCTCCCCCGGTGACAATTCCAACATGCGCGAACGATTCGTCGGTCTCGTCTTCTTCCATCGGCACATCATCTTGAGGAGCAGAAGACCCAGCAGGCGGAGGACTGAACAACCTCTTCTCGCTTGCGGCGACCAACGATGTTCTCGAAACCCTCTTGCCGGCCTCGCTCGCCTTCGAGCGCCTCTTGACGGCGGCTGGGGTGGCTGACAGCGAGGATCGAGGCTTGCCGTTGGTTGAAGTGCGAGATACCGACTTGCGAGCTTTGGAGGTGTTCCGGCGAGCGGCGTAGTGATTCGTAATCGAGTCCATCCTGTAAAGTAATCATACCCTTCAGACCAGAAACGTCGAAGAAGGAAATCGTTATGGCGTACTTGTCAAACAGGGCGTCATGTGCCTTGCCGAAGCGCTCAGCTCCTTTGGTAGAAGGCGCAATTGCGGTGGTAGTCGGGACGGGCTTCTTGTCGAAGATTCCAAACCCAATGGCAGCGGATGAGTTGGGGTCGATGCCCATCCGGCGATTCATCTCCTCCATGATAGTTGCTGCCATCGTGGTGTTCTTGACGCCTGCCGGGACGGGAGCTCCGGTGGTGGTGGGCGCTGGTTGGTCGTCGGCCGTAGGGGTGGTTGTTGTGGCCGCGAAGCTGAAGTTGCTGAAGTCGACGGAAGGGAAACCACCCGGCAAGAGGTTTCCTGAAGACGCTGCGGCGGTGATTCGAGCGAATTCGGGGAGCTCGGGGTAGAGGGAAGATTTTCGCTTTTGTGCTGGGTCCTCTGTGCCAAAATCTTCGTCGCAAGAGCTGTCGTCGTCAAACTTGGTAGGGACCATGAATTCGTTGCTATCCGACGCGCCGTTCTTTGTTCCGCTGTCGCTGCTACCCGACTCTGCGGCTTTCGAGAGGAGATTAGTGGAAGATGAAGAAGGTATTAGGCGGATGGTGCTTGAAGCTAGGGAAGGGTCTGGGCAGTAGGTACTTGGCTGTGGCTGTGGCTGAGGTACTGGTGGTTCGGGCGATGGAGAGAGGGAAGATCGAACAGGGGCAGATGTGGGTTCGGGTTCGGGATTCTGTACATCCTGGGAACTGCTTTTCGACTTTAACGAGGATGAGGACCCAATTGTTGCAACGCGCTTGAGGGAGGTGGCGAAGGCCCGGAGTGACGAACCGACGCTACTGCCTGTGTTCGTTTCAGCGTCAGTGAACTGGGGAGAGCGTAAAGCAAAGGTGCGAGTCTCACTCTTAGCCAATGGCTGAGTCTCAGTTCCAAACTCAGCCAGTCCTGTGGTAGTGATGGCAATGGTGGTCTTTCCGGTTTGCTGTGAGTTTACGGTCGGGAACAAACCCTTCGGCTCTTGGTCTTCTTCAAGGACAGACCAAGGCTCGCTCGGTCGGGTTGAGATCGTTCCTAGGTTTCGTGAAGGCGTCTTGGTCGTGGTGCTTGCACAGTCGTCTTCGTCGTCTTCTTCGTCTTCGTCATCATCGCCAGCGGGTGCGTCGCTCGTTGGCACATCAAAGGCACCCGGAATGGCAGAGTCGTCAGAAAGGTTCTTGGCGTATTCTTCAAGTCGTTGAATGAGCTCGGCGTTCTGTCGGTAGGAAGTATCGTCAGCTGTCCGTAGATTGGGGCATCTCTCGAGAGTTTCAGCTTGAACCAACCTTGCCGGATGCTTTCAGGCCGTGTCGTTTGCATATCTTCACCAACTGTGCCCGCTTAAGAGAGTGAAGGGCAGCAGAGTTGAAGAGGATCTCGTTGGACGACATTCCGGATCTTGCAGTCGCCCAGCTTGGGGGCAGTTGGAGGAGGGGGGGATTGGGGGGGGGGATTTTGGAGAGGTTCGTCTGCTTTGTTTACCTTTTCCCCTGAATCCCGCGTTGCCGAGCGCGTCACGTGAGGTCACCCGCCCGAAACACGTTTCTGTCACGCACCGCGAGCGCTTTGACTTTTGATGACCAGCGACGTCCAAAGCTTATCGGGGTGACCGCGCTCCAGCGTACGTGAAGTGGCTTGATGGCACTTCCTCTCACACGATGATAAGAACACATCTCTGTATTTTTATTTTCATCCAACGTATGCCCCGGGTACAACTACGTAAATCTTAGCGCAGCGGTATCATGGGACGCAACCGACACAGTGTAGCTCCCTGAAAACGTGCCGATGTCCGTTGCAGTCCACTATTGCCGGGAAATCGTTAGTTGACAGCAACACGATCGCGCCAAGGGCTGTGCGCTATCACTCACCATGTCGTGAACCTTCCAGCTCGTCTTGCTCTGAAGTTCAGGAACGGCAGAAAAGTTGACGGTCTGTTGCGATTCGACTCAGCGACGGCTCATCATGTGAGGAGGAAGTGAAAAAACCCACCATGCTCCCGGCCGTGCTGTTGTAGTTGATCATGAAAACATGTGCGCCCGCCGTGGAAGTTCCAGAGAAGTAAGTAAACCCGGAAACGTAGGGCTTAGCCGCCGCTCCGTAGGTCGTGTCTTGGCTGAAAGCAAGAAGCTCCTTGTTCTTGATGATCGCCAGCTGATCCGTGCTCAGTTTCGAGAGCTTTGATCGGATATGAGAGTGAGTCGTCCTTGCTCGCTCGCGGGTCAAAGACTATCACTCACGTCTGTTCCAAGAAGAATAGGACTCTTGAGGAAGCACCACGCGGCGAAGTGGGTCCGTTGCTCTTGGAGAGTCAGGGCACCTATGAGAGATCGTCATCAGCTTGCTGAAGCCTGCCGAACCAAGCGGACTCCGGAAACATACCATTTCCAATCTCCATCATATCCATGTCACCATGTGCATAGAATTGAACATAGTTGATATAGGACACCGCCTGCTGGATGATGCTTGTAATGTAGCTCCACGAGGCGCTCGAGTCTCCCGAAAGTCGCCACATGTGGCCCTACCCCGAAACCAACACTTCAGCCATCTGAGGACAGTCCACAGTGCGATATACGACTTACGACACGTGCTCCCCAAGTCCTTTGGACGAAGGTGGATCAGCATTCCTCCAGGAAGGTATTTGAAACCTTAAATGCTCACCAGACCTAGAGGGGAATGAGTTAGCATCTCCCGGTATGGGCTCGTCGTGTATTCACTCACGTTAGCACCGCCCCAGTTGCAGATGCTGTAGACAATCGGTCGAGAGACTGTGTTGAGGGCATCTCTGCACGAACGAGGCTTGGCTTTAGAAGAGCTCGGCGGAGGGGTGAACACTCGTTCACTCACGTCAAGCGCCTGTAGCGTAGAGCGCTGTTCGAGTTGCTGGAGGCCGAAGGCTTAAGGGAAGCTCGAGTGAAAACGGCTAGAGATATGAGTATACTTACTACCAATCGTAGTCACTTGGGTTATTCTGCGAAGGGAAACACGGGAGCGTTAAGTAACGGTGACGGAGATCATGCTCTGAGCATCGCGTAGCTCACGTAGCTGTCCGTCCAGTTGCTAGGGACATTGCAGTTATCATACTTGATGAGGTCAACACCCCAGTCACTCCAAGTCTGTGCATCGATGGTTTCGTAGTAAAGTGACCCAGGGTACCTGCAGACACATTTCCACCTGTTAACCTGTCCCCATCTACAGTGGCCTCAAGAGATTTGACCCACCCAGAGCAAGTAGTCAGACCAGCGTCACTACCAGAAGTGAGAGAGGTCAGAATCATTCCGGGTAGAGACTCAAACAACTCTTCCCCACCTATAGATCCCGAACTTCAGCCCCAGAGCATGCACGGCATCGGCTACGTATTTGATTCCGTTGGGGAACTTGTTCAAGTCGGGCTTCATCCTTTGTGTGGTGGTGTCACGGCCGGTGATGTTGCTCCAGGTATCCTACGGACGGAAACGTCAGCGCCCGGTGGAGTCGCGTCGAGAGCGCAGCGAGGACAGACATCAATAGCCACATAGGTATAGCCAAGATCCTTCAACCCCAGCGAAGTCAAGCTGTTCGCCGCAGCGATAATCTTGGCTTCGTTAATATCTAAAAGGAAAGGTTTAACGAAGAGAAACGGCGCGGATGACGACGCGACGCACTTCCTCCATACGCATTCCAGCTGTTCCAGCCAAGAACGGGAGTTTTAGCGACCAGTTTACTGGGTCCAGAACCACTACGGAGGGAATGATTTTGAATCTAGGCAAAGCACTGAGCATAAATTGGGTTACAAACCTGTTGGTGGGGCTAGCAGAAGAGGAGGTGGACGTCGAGGTCTTGGAGGTGGTAGTAGTCAATGTCGTGCTGGTGGTCGTGCTGGACGAAGACTTGGTTGTGGTTGTAGTTGAGCTTGTCTTAGAAGACGAGGCGGAAGTGGTGGAGGTTTTTGATGTTGTGCTGCTCGTCGCCGTCGTCGTGGTAGTCACTTGCAGGCTAGGATGTCGGGCTGCATCAGACCTCGCCGATTGGTGAACGTGAGTGGCGCCCACCATTGAGAGTAATAAGGGTTTGAGTAAACGCAAGTCCATCTATTCCACAAGTAATTAGACAGCGTTCAGTTTCACTTCTTGTCTTGGGCTCACCCGTCAATGCACGTTGTTGCTCCCGTCCAGTTCTGGCCACCTTTATCATCATTATCATTTAGTCTTGTTGTGTTGAGCGAAAAAAGTAGCTATAGCGTACCGCACTGGCCCCAAGCACCAGATTGCGCGTTGACCGCAGTCAATAAGAGCAAAAGAGGAACGAGAGATCCTGTCAAGGAAGGGGGGGCCATGGCTAGTATAGCAAATGTGTCGTCGTGCAATAGGGAAACATAGCGTCGCCTTTTCATATTTCAGGATCTCTCAAGCCACCCGAGACCGCGACACGAAGAAGAGGCAGTTCCAAGAGGAGAAGTTGTGGGGAATGGTTGAGAAGGCGTGCTGACTGTTGAGGAGCATTATCGGCTCGGAGGTCCTGCCGAGAATGGGAGAGCCTATTGGACAGTAGACAGTTCCTCGTCGAATCCACGGCGGCACAGCTACGTTTAACAAGTCTTCCCATGCGAGGTTACAACGACGTAGGTCCTGTCCATGTGGGTAAGCTCGTTCGTAGTCGCTTTTAAGCTCGATGCTTCGAGGGAGGTGAAGGCGGGGTCCCTGGAACGTCAAAGCACTCACCCTTTCCGAGCTCAGAAGCTTTCCCCCAAGAAGCCTATAAGGGTTATTCCTTGCAACCGCGAGTCGGGAATTTCAGAGCATCGGTCCGGCTCGCCCAAACGAAGTACGACGGCGACACATCGGAAGTCAAAGGGAGGTCGGTGCTCCCAGTAGCTGAGTCCAATTTCGACTTTTGCTCCGGGGGCTCGCATTTGACCTCGAGGAAAGAGTAATCTTCCTTCGGTTGTGATCGTAAGTGGTAGAGGCGGAAACCCGGAATTCGGAAGGGGCTAGAGTTCGGTCTAGTAGAGTCGGGGTTGTACGCGGGACGGAAACCAGCTTTCTCAAGTCTGCTTAGCAGTCGTCAGCTACCCACGATGGACGGTCATGTCGTAGAGTCGAAACGTTGCTGGAACGACAGCAATCTTCGTACCGGTGGTCTCGATACTTGGTGGTCGATGAATTCCATGGGGCCATCGCACAGACAAACACAACACGGCTCTGGTCCGCGTTGCAACTTTCTTGCCACCGCCGCTACTACACACCGCGCAAACGTAGCCGACGAGGGATTTGTCCTCGTTCATGTCCTCTACACCTCTAATCATGCCTGGAGGAGTTGACCCAACTTGGCAAGACCGTCTCATCGCGTTACTCAAAGCCAGTCGTCCACCGGGCTGGACATTCGGACCGATCCTCTATGGAATCGGCGTAATCCACTCTCGCAACATCCCACGAACGCTCGGAGACTTATTTAAAGCAGTTGTTCAAATAGGCTCTTTGAGCCTGCCTCTGTGTATTAGTAGGTCACTTGTTCAGTCCTTTCGCAGTGACGTCGATGGTGCTGAGAACGCGCGCTTGGTCGCTCCGCAGTTGTATTCGGTATCAACGACGTGTACGACTATGAATCTGACTTGCTCAACCCAAGAAAATCGGAAAGCAGCCTCGAAGGCACAATTCTTCAGCCAGTGTACCATACCGACGTCCGCCGCGCTGCATGGGCGTCAACAGCGCTCATCCTTGGTATCTTCGCTCTCACTGGGCGGAGACAGACGTTCCTTGCAGCGCTGGGCCTAGTTTTTCTTGGCTGGCAATACTCTGCTCCCCCACTCCGCCTAAAAGAAGTGCCCGTCATCGACTCGATCTCAAATGGGTTAATTGTTCTTCTCGCGTCGTTCATCGGTTTCACCTCTCGCGGCGGGTCGGTCGCCAACGCGCCCAGGAGTGGCTACTTGATGGCACTCGTTTGCGCCGGAGTCCACGCCCTCGGTGCTGCTGTTGACATTGACGCGGACCTGCAAGCTGGCCAACGCACAATTGCCACTTTCCTTGGCGCGCGTGCAAGTGCATCCATCGCGGCGGCGTTCTAGTACGTCCACCTCACCACACCTCTACGTCATGTTCACCTTCTTTCTCCCACATAGTGCAACCGCAGTCGCAATAGAAGACCTCAAAACAATTTTCGGTGTATACGTTTTTGGTGGATTCTTTATTACAGCCTCAGCAGCCGTCAACATTAAATGGGTTCATCGCTCCTTCCAAGTCGTTGTATATTGGACGGTAGTCATGGCCATGATTTGGTTCGGGGCACGCGGGAAAGAAATCCTGGCGAAGATCATGAAACGAGACTGAGCCCGTTCCCTAGAGACTTAGAAGCGTCTTCCACCACCCCAATAACTAAGTAGTAGCGCTGCATCTCGTCAATCATATTTCCTCATACACTGAAGTTCATAATTAATCAACTATACGAGCCCGTTCCAGTCATAACTTCCAAGTATGAAACAAACCCCGGCGTTTCCCAAACACGCTGCCGAGAGGAGGATGACCAAAATCATGATCGCATCGCTCCTCTGTTGATCCAGAACCGCCCAAGACCCCACAGTGACGAAGAACGCCAAGGCTGCCGCTCCCCCAAAGACACAAGGCACTGAGAACAAAATTTGGAATAAGATGTCCCGT
>WSUI01000546.1:0-23089 GCA_019633595.1 Tulasnella sp. UAMH 9824
TCCCACTACACTACCTCGGAAAATCTAAACCTCACCTTGCGGCTTATCCACGCGCCAAACTTGAAGAACCTACAACTTACCAATCTCGACTCCGTCATATGGGGATCCGCAACAGACTTCGCCCCGACCTTTGAGTTCCTAGGAACCAGTACCTTCTCGTCGTTCGAGCACTTGGAATCGTTAGAGTTGCGTCGAGTTTCCTCATTCTGGGGCGGCATGGGACCTCTTCTGCGAGAAGTTGACGAACCTTCGAGAAATGAATCTGGGCTACATGCCTGGTATACGCCCGGAGTACAACGACAGGTTTACTGACTACCTTAACTCCCTTGTCCTATCTCTTGGTGGTGACGTGGCGCGGAGAGGGGAACTGCGTTGCCCGAATTTGCGGAAACTGTGCGTGGCTGGATGGAGCCAGCACACGGTCATAGGAATCGTGGAGAAAAGACTGAGAGCTGGGTATGGGATATCTCGGGTGATTTATGGGGGAATTGACCGGCCGCATGGCATGATCGATGAGCTGGCCAAGTTGGGAGTAGAGGGTGGTTGGTGCTTTGATAGAGATTCGGAAGCAGGATCCGACTCTGGGCGAGATTGGTATATGTGATCGCCAACAGCTGTTTTTATCCGATTGGAAATACTATTAGCTGCTATGCAAGGACAAACACGCGTATGAATATAGTAAAACCGCGCGACGCCGGCGAGTTTCGCGGCACGCTAACACCGAACACTTTCGAAAAGCATCTGACTTAAGAGATACACTTAGCCCTGAGTATCTAGACTCAGGGTTGAGACCATTGGGATTGTATTTCACCTTTTCCCCTATACATTGGTTTCGTCATCTCGGTAGTATGACGTCCTTGCCGTGTCAGGAACAGACTGGCCGATTCTTCCAGCATTCGTGTCTTGAACCATGACGGCAGAACTCGACTGAAAAAGAAGGACAGAGAAGCGCACCGCTCGCACAATGTGATGAAGAAACCCGGCTCTAGACTCTGGCGTTTTGTCGGAGGGTTAGGACGGGCCTGTGGAAGCGGCAGAGAATCGGTGACCGGCGTTCCCAGGCCGCGGGGTTGTTCAACTCTTTGTTTTCCGTACCTTGTACCTTCTGACCTCCGGCCCTAATTGCTTTCCGAAAGCCTCCTTGGGCGACGGCGCAATTTCCACCCAAATCTTTTTGCAATCCAAGGAAGCGGTGTTACACTTAATGGTGCGAAGTTGGCGGGGTTTCAACAGCAATCGAAGCTCCTCCATTGATTGCTCTCCCTCCTACTTTGTCTCCAATACAGCTGACTACTAGGTCAATCGACATGCTACTGGAAGGATTAGACAGAACCAATGGGAACACAGAAGTATGTGGGAATATGCCTAGTTCGCGGAGCGGGAGGTGGGCCACGGCACCCGCTGACTGTCTCAGGTTGATATTCGAAACTGGTTTGGACTGCATGTTCCCCGAGGACGATTTCACGCACGAGAGGACGAGTGACGGACAGCTTTATCAGTTTATCTCTGTTCGTCCTCAGAATTCAGATCGAGCTCGGCACCACCCCGTTCTGACTCTGACTTGCACCTCTAACAGACCGTTAGTCAAGCCTGCCGGTGTTGGCGCCATGTAGCCCTCGAGACGCCACGACTCTGGAGCAATATCAGCTTAGACGATACCACGCCTCTCGAAGAGCTCGAAACGTGGTTGGCACGTTCAAAAGTGGTGCCACTATCTATCAATCTTAAAGACGACATTACGCCTAGTTTACATGTCACCACTTCGCTACTTCCTTTACTACTTGAACATTTCCACCGTTGGAGCCGGCTTCGGTACATCTCAGATGTTTCTCTTGACGGGTTACCAGTCTTCCTCGCGACAATAGAGGGGAAAGACGCTCCACTTCTCGAGAGGCTATCCCTTGGACCAGAGAGAGAGCTAGCATGGATGCCTTGGACGCTCTCAGTGAAAAAGATCTTTAATGGGCCGGATTCTGTTCCGAAGCTTGTTGAAGTTGACTTAGGTGGCGCCTGGTGGGATTGGAGGGATAGCCCCTTCCGAAACCTCCGATCGTTGTCATTATCTCGGATGGATCGAAGTAAGTACTCTTTTCATACCCTATTTTCCTTTTGCAATAAATTTTTCTATTTTCGGAATTAATTAAATACAAAATACACCATGTTTTTGTAGGTTCGCACATGGGAATAGAGCCATTCAAGAGCCTCTTAGTGGAATCTCGGCAGCTAAATCGACTGAGATTGATGGGGGACGTCGTGCGGCCCGCCGAGCTGAAGGTTGCGTTTCGGCGAGACGATCAAGCTCCCCAACCGATCTCCCTCCCGGCTCTTAACACCCTTTCCATTTCCAACTACTCTACCCCGCAACAACTAAACTTCACCTTGCGCCTCATCCACGCACCAAACTTGAAGAACCTACAGCTCACCAATCTCAACTTCGTCCTATGGGGATCCACAATAGACTTCGCCCCGACCTTTGAGTTCCTAGGAACCAGTACCTTCTCGTCTTTCGAGCGCCTAGAAGCGTTAGAGCTGCGTCGAGTTTCCTGCCATTCCGGGGCGGCTTGGGACCTCTTCTGCGCGAAGTTGACAAACCTTCGGCAAATAAATTTGAGCTACATGCCCACTATCCCCGCGGAATACACCGACGGGTTCAGTGGCTACCTTAATTCCCTTGCCTTACCTCTCGGTGGTAACGTTGTAGAGGGAGAAGAACTGCGTTGCCCGAATTTGCGGTCCCTGTGTGTGTCTGGATCTAGCCAGGACACGGTCATGGGTGTCGTGCAAAAAAGGCTGAGAGCTAGGTGTGGGATATCTCGGGTGATTTATAGGGACAATAACCCGCCGGATGGCATAATTGATGACCTGGCTAAGTTGGGAGTAGAGGGTAGGTGGGGCTTTGATAGAGATTCGGAAGCTGGATCCGACTCTGGGTTAGATGGTAATTGAGACATGTAATCGCCAGGAGCTGTTTTTTTATCCGAATGGAAATACAATATTTTAGCTGTTGTGAAAAAAGCGGATATACGCAGATGAACAATAAAACCGTGTGACGCCGCTAATTTTGAGGTGGGCTAACGCCGAACACATTCGAAAGCATCTGACTTGTGAGGCATATTATTAGCATGTAGCCCTGAATGTTCAGACTCAGGGTTGAGACCACTGGCATTATATTTCGCCCTTTTTCCATATACAATTGGTTCCTTCATCTCGGTAGAACGTCGCTGGTCAGCACAACCAACGCACCGGCGTTTGAGAGCACGAACCTGAAACAGAACGCCGTCCAACCTCCCAACACTCATTCCATGAAGCGCAATAGCAAGACCGGAAGAGCAGCAAAGTTGACCGTTCCGCTCAAAGAGATAAGGGAAACACCGACGCGCGAAGTACGTCATTGGGGAGGGGTAGGAACCGGCACGTGCCACGCGAACTGAATAAGGTGACACCCGATATCATCTGGAAGCTGCACTATCGGAATGTCGCGGGCACTTCGCAGATACAACAAATCCGACTTGCTTTGAATTATCCTTCATATGGGAGGGCATGTGCTCATGCCTTCGTCATAGCTCCAGACGACGAGGGCTGAGCGGTCTGGAGCATAAGGGCAGGGCCGACAGCCACGTCAGCGATGACAGCAGCGCATTTGACTCCTTTCCCGTTGGTGAAGGAGGACGATAAGCGAGATGATTGAAGGGAGCTATGACGCTGCTCGATGGCTCTACCCTCCATCGCTGTATGCTTAAAAAGGAGAAGAGGGGGACCTGCCGATGACGTAGGGAGCACGTGTGTGTAGATCCGAGCTTAAGTAAGTTGGCACGGGGAACCGGGTGTGTGGCGCCAGGGGGGTGGAGATCTCCGACGGCGGTTCTCCACACGCGCAGTTGTAAGGTTGAGTGATGAGCGCCTTCCACACATCTCATCGATAGACTCGACGTCAACAGATTTCCATCCACCCTCTACCACCACCTACTCATCTCATTTTCCCTCTCTCAGTTCCCTCTTGTCGACACCGACATTTAGCCCATCCGTGAGCGGCATTGAAGTGCGCGGAAAATATAGAAGAGGAAGAATAGATCTCGTGTGTGCACCTGAACCCGGTAGAGTGTGAGTCGGAACGGATTAAATGAGAGACGCGCGGTTCCGCTCACCCGTTCACTCACCCATCCACCCCCTCACCTCTCTCTCTCCCTCTAACCACCACCATAGTGAACCCAGCTAGAACGTATCTCTGAAGAAATCCATCTATACGCATTGTACAGCAATTTCCAACGCCCAGGCAACAAAAATTTTCGTTGTCGTTGTGTCAAGCGGAATTCACCCTTTGCCGACACAACCGACAATCGACCGCTCTCAACAACATTTTCGACCATGGCGACGACCATTTCGATTGCTCTCCCCCAAAATTATTCACCACCACCACCGTACGCCTCCGTCCTGTCTGCTCGACGTCCGCGGAGTCTCAGTCTTTCAGCCTTTCGCACCAATCCGGCATTCATGACTGTGAGTGTGTGTAATCTTATCTCACCCTGTGTCCCCCACCCTTTCACCGGATCCCGACCGCACCGGCTTCTTTCGGGAATGTACTCACCGAAACCCGTCTTTTCCCGCTTCCTCCTCGGCAATTCCTTCTCGCCCTTTCCCACTTGCCAGTGGCTATCGATCCTCCTCTTGAGAGTCCACCAGAATGCTCTCGTCGCAAGATGGCTCAACAGCTGGCAGTGGCTCGCTTCGCCGTCGACCTCCTCGGCTAGCAGTGGCGCGTACGAGACCGCATGGCTGCGGGGTTGGGTGGCCGCACGGCAGGATTATGTCATGACGTGCTGGGATGCCATGTGGTATCATATCTCGCATCCCACCGCGTCTTTTAAGGTGAGTTCTCCCTCTTTTCCCTCTTAGTCTTCCTCTTTAGACTTGTCTCGACTGATTGTTCACACCGGACTTTGTTCTTTAGTTGCCGAATCTGGAAAAGAAGAAGCGAAAATTGTCGCTCCCACCCCCGCCTTCATCTGCAACCTCCACATCCTCCGACCCCGAAGCTCCCGATTCCGAAAAGCTAGACACGCGTTCTCACGAGGTATGTATATTTCTCCCTCTCCCCCCGGCACACGCGCACCTGTGCCATTCCATCTCCCTTCCCTCTCGTCCTCACCTCTCTGCTATCTCGTACCAGGTGACGACGCCGACTACAACCAACAACACGCTATCCGAAAAATATCAAGTCGAGTCTCCCGAATCAATCGTCCTAGACGTTGATTCAACGCTCGTGCCGACCTCACCACCCACCATTGAAGTGCGACTCCCACCTCGCTCCACTACCTCTTCAGCATTTGAAGAGGCTGCTTCTGCTACCGTCCGCAACGTTGAAGTCGAAGGAGATGCGGGCATCAACAACTGCAACTTGGAAACCGAAGACGTCTCGACGACCAGTGGCGACTGCTCCCCAGTCTGCGACTCGGGATACGCCTCCTCAGCCGAGGTTGATGATCAGGACGTAACCGTCGAAGAGGCCTCGCCGGAACCGTTGACGTTTATTGACTCTCCCGTTATTCGAAAACACGTACGTCACATTACGAGCGTTCGGCCTCCTTGTTTACCTCTAGCTGACCTCCACCCTCGCCACCAACCACAGGTCTCGTCTTTCTCGTACTTCGAAGTCACCTCCACCTCGCCCTCCTGCGACACAATCCCGCTGCCACTTATTGACGAATTCGACGACGACGACGACGACGACGACTACCCAGCCCACTTCAACGGCCTTCCCATCCCACGTTTCACACTGACGCCTTGCCCGGACGAACCCTTCCCCGAATACGTCCCCATCCAGCTCAGCTATCACGGCACATTCCTGTCCGTCCCGGCGAAACCGTGCTACGAGAGCCTCGTGCACGCGCGGAGAGCCTTGCGGTGCACGATTGTGGGGTGGTGGGGTGAAGTGCCTGATTCAGACGACGAACACGAGGAAGGAGATGAGGCGGATGTAGAAATAGATGAGGAAGATGATGCCAAGGATGATATGTGCGTGGAGGATATGGTGTATTGGCTAGAGGATGATGAAGAGGAGTTGCCGGAGCTGCCCGATGATTGGTGAAGGGGAAGTGAAACGAAGGGAGTTGGAGGATGAAGATGCATATCGAAAAGGCGTTCTACTCAACCAACCTATTCCCGGCTTTTGATACCCAAACTCATCGGCATTCTTGGCATCGGATCATCGGTTTTCTCGGCACCTGGCACTTCACGGATAATCGGCATTGCGTTACTATTCATCCTTCAACTGCTCTCTACTCTTTATTTCTGTTTACACTCTCGACTCTGGTCTCGGTTCATCTTTCCACCATCGTGATAGAAGGTTTGTATCATCTGTTTCTACTCTCTTATCTCTCTGTTGTGTCTCTCTCGTCTCCTCGCTCTCTATCTTTCTGTTTTTGTTTTTTTTTCCCCTTCGTGTACTGTTCCTTTCGTTCTTTCCATCTCTCATCTCCTTTTTTCATTTTTTTCATCCCCCATCCTCCCTCCTCGACAACCGCCATTGCTTGACCAGGTAGATTCTTACCTCGCGTCGTCTGTAGATATTCAACTTCCTTGTACATATTTGGAATTGATTGATATACGGACATTCTCGACCTTGCTCGCCTTCTCGTCTGCGTCTGAGGAAATACAAACGTCCCCGCGGGGCATGCCACATGGTGCTTGAGAGTTTACAATTTGGCCAGCAGGTCGTCGGCCTTCCGCACACCCCTCTCACTGGGGCCAACACGAGAACATCAGCCTTACTCGAAGACGGGTGTCATATGCATGTGTTCGAACGCTGACTTACATCTCATCGACAGCCTTCAATAGGTCATAGTTGATGGTTTGAGTGACGACCGAGTCCTGCTTGTACTCTGGGTGCGACCGAACGAAATCTCGGATCCACGTTGCAGTCGTCTTGACCGATCCTGGCGATGGATGGAAGGTGAAATTTGTCGTGAGCCGTTGTCGTTTATAAAAACAGGTATCTGGGCCGTACCATTCGCCTTTCGCTTGATGAGTTCCAAGTACTTCTCGATCGTTTGCCTCTCCAGCGCGGAGTCGTCCTCGCCGGGCAGTGAATCAAGGTACTTGTGAATGAAACCTATCAGTCCCCCAAAATAGGGACTCTAGATATGGGAAGGGTATAAGCCAGCCTCACTGGAGTATGTAATGAGGAATACTCGCCTTGCCATTGACGATCTCGTCCAGCGTCATTTCCTCGATGCCGCCTTCTTTGTGAACGCCACAAGAGAACCAAAACTTCTGCTCCCGAACTGCGTCCCTCTTCTGGGCTCGAGACATGTTCTCCGTGTTCTAAATGAAACCCCAGGAAAAGGCAAGAAGAGATGCTCATCAGCTCGCTTTCTGGACCAAATGCTCAGGCTAAGCCCCGACCTTCGACATCGGCAAGCCCCACCTAACCCCGAACTTCAACATTGCTCTCGACAGCAAAACCGCAAACACCGCAAAAGCCGCATTTTCAAAGTCTGTAAGCTGTACTTCCATCGTTCGAAGTTCGACTCTCCAGCCCATGTCCGAGCCGGGTGGAGGGGGCTTAAACCGCAGTGTCTGCCACACGGTTGATTGGATGCACTGCACGATGTGCCCGGCAATTTCATATCGATACAGAACGAAGGTGTGCGAAGAATCGAGATGAGGATACATTTTGTTGATACATGTCGAATGGACTCACCTCAAAGTGTTCGTTTGAGGTCTCGTCGTCTTGGTGGAGCCGATCTTCGAAGACGACGACAGGATCGTGGACGTACAAGCTGGCAAAGTGTTTTGCGAGAATCTCATCCATTCCTAGAGGTTCGGCGTCTTATTCAACCGCTGGTCGTCGAACGTTGCCGTGGGCTCTCACCAGCGCCGACTAGTCGGTTGTGCACTTGTTCATCGTATGGCAAAGCTTCGTCGTTGAATTCTTGTTGATCGGGCGAAATATACCATTTCACAGGAAACCAACGAGAATCAGGTAATAACCTTTCTCCTTGTTTTAGAGGCTATATCGAATGGATAGAATGTGGGCATTAATCCACGAGGGTGTCCATCCCACAAATAGAGATGCCCACCTCCTCTCCCCTTTCTCCAGGTGTTCGATCGTCACAAGTTAGCCTCAAAACTTCCCATCGAGAATCCATGTCAGCCATGTAACCTTTGAAAATTGGCGACGCAGCAGACAATGCGAGCTAACATGGGTGAGCCATCAGTGGGAGTCCTCCGAAGCATAGAGTTCGGCAACTTCACCATTATCGGAGCGATCGGCACCAACGCATCATAAAGAATGCGAGCTTCGTCTATGTCTGAGGCTTGCATCGTAACTTGAAGACTACAGCTTGATGGACCAAACCCGACAGCATCGAGAAATATGTGGTCGAGTAACGCTTCTGTGTGTTCAAGCCAGGGTTGAAGGTAACGAATGGACCAGTTCCATTAGCCAAACCATTAACGAGGTGAGGCTCGAGTGGAATATTCGACTTACCTCTATACTTAGGATATGCCATCGGATCCTCGAACGGGTGCATAGTGTTGAAGTCACGGAAGATCGGTATGTTGACGCATGGCGGCCCACCACGACGAGACTTGATTCCATCGGCTACAGCACTGATAATGAAGATAAATGTTAGTCCGAAAAATCATTGATTCCACCGGAGAACGTTTCGCGAAGGTAATAGACGTACAGGTACCTCGGATGCATGCTGGCCAGTCCCGCCTCTGGGAACAAGATGCTTCCGTCACGGGCAGTAGGTTCTTGGACAGGATCTGTAAAGTCGCTCGAAACGCCTATACGGGGATATGTAGCAACTGTGCTTGGGATGTGATGAATATTCTTGGTCACGGTGTGCTGTCGGATAAGGTCGCGCCTAGACCGATGTATGAGATAAGCCAAAATGGGAGCAGAAGTCGAGCGCACCTTGTTCGCATGTTTTCTTCCACTTTAGCCAGATCACTCAAGCTCCCGTTATACGGTGAACCAGGGGTAGACTCGATTTGATGTCGACCATATTCAGGCTGGAACGAAGGAACTGTCCGACTGAGACATCGGGAGGAAGTATAAGCGAGCCTGTAGTAGTAAAGTTGAACTGTTGGCGCATAACCACCTCTCTCCTCCATGCACGTCGACATAGCTCTCCAACTGTGGTAGGACCTCGTCCTGATCCAAGGCCAGCTTCGCGTTTCTGTCATTGTCATCGAATGCAATAAGCATACACTCAATCTATCGAGCAAAAGGTGAGAATTTAGTATATGTCGGAGGACCTGGGTCGCAGCGTGAGTGGAAGTGCGCACTTACCTCTTCACCCCAAAGGAAAATGTCATCGCGTCTGCTTTTGTATTTATTCCATATGTTAACCAATTGGATCAAACCATGCTCTCTGATGTGGCCAAAGTAATTCTTTGCCTCTGGCCAGGGAAGTGGTCGTCCTTTGGCTTGAAGACCCATGGTTAGTGTCGGGGGGAGGTAGAGGGGCGCCCAACGAGAGCTGAAAAGGTGGACTAAGAGTGGCGTGTTGCCTTTTCTTGAATGGTTAGCAATATCAAAGAGCCAGACGTCATTGAACCCTGATCCGCTTTCATGTGTGAGATCTCTCTTGGCGCCGGCGGAAGGGGTAAGTGTTATCTCCCCGAGTTGGAGCACGGCGAGGGGTCACCGAGATGTCCCCGAACTGTCCGCAGCCCTTGGTGACATAATAGGTGATATGGAATGGTCTTCGGGTGTCCGCTGAGGCTCTGATCCGCTGCCAGGCTCGGAAGCTCCGTAATGTAGGTCGCAAAGGTTGGGAGTAGACTTTGGCTAAACCCGTCTAGCGCCGTCGCGCCGAAACCATTGTTTGGTCGACTGCTGACTCAGCGAGCTCGCGGAAAAGGCAGTTACTCGTAAAAGAAGATGGTTTATGTACCGACGTCTCTTGATGTAAAGCACTAAATTACGTTATAGGTGTGTTAGGCACGGTTTCATGTTACGTCTCCTACTTGGTGTCTCTCAGCGCATTCTGGCTCCTGCCCAAGAGGGTTCCCGCCCCTCTGGGCCACAGTACCTGACTTCGAGGCAACCTAGTGGGTTAGATGCTGGCCTCGAGTAACTAATGAATATCAATTTTAACGTGTGGTTGGAAAGCACCACGAGCATGGGGGTGAGGCAAAAGCTTGGCCGCCTCCACTAGCAGAAGTCGAATGGAGATAGATACAAAAATACTTTATGTAGGGCTACAATAGTGAACGAAAAAAGCGACAAAGATTCTATCTAATCAAGTCCGAACCACGTCATCATCAATCGATCCAACTCGTTCTATAGTCCTTCCCTTTCGCCGCTCTCATATTCACCGCACCACCAGCAAGACTGCTCATAGCATGAGCATAAAAGTAATAGCTGTGCGAAATCACCACCTGCTCCAGCAGCGCTAGGACGTCGGTGATCATAAGGGGCCAACCAAACTTCTGGTGGTCTTGAGGAGTGAGTAGGTCAGAGATGAGAACAGCCTTGTTTTGTCGAAGCCAGATGATGTTGTTGGCAAAGCGTTCGTCCGTTGCGAGGAAGAAACTAGGGAGACGAGGGAGGAGATAGTGGTCAGTCGCGGGTCTCCAAGACAATTTTATATTGGTGAAGTGAGAGGCTTACGGATCTCCGTCTTCAGGTGGCTGAAGCGTGAGTTGAGTCTGATCTGGTTCAACGTCTGGTACGCCGAACAGAATAACCTGCCGTCGCTCCTGAATCCTGTGAAGCACTTCGCTCCCATTAGCGAGGTGGAGCTTGATTCGTAGCAAGTGGTCGCTAATCGATTGTTCCATAACCCAGCCTTCGCGAATGACTGTTTTCCAAATACGCAGCAAGAAAAGTGAGTTAGAGCGTTGCCTATTCTCCATGGTGACAATGCGGTCGGCTTATACGTACAGTCACCTCTCCGCATATGTCCGCTCATCCACATCCTTCCGCCGACACGACGTCTCATTCTATGAGCGAGTTCTTCGCCCAACTCCCGAATTTTGTCAATCGGTCTAACGGACTGGAGAACGATTCTGGCATAGTTGTCTCGTGCTTCGGGGGTCGAGAAGAACATGGCACCCTGTCACGGTTAAGCGGTGCGTTCAGTCGTTGACACATGCAGAGGAAACGAAAGAACTAACGGGTTTTCGACCCAAGTGGATCTCGCCTTCGAGTAAGACAACATCATGGTCGAGGAAGGCATAGTCTTCTTGCCAACCTCGGATGCTTCTTAGCGGAGCAACTTGCTTAATGGGTTGGACGACAGATTTGAGCCATTCCATGTTGGACCTAAAGACAATCTTGCTATCAGCCAAACGGTGGTTGTCAAGAAAGTTTGAAGGGTGTACAAACCATCCATCCCAGGTATGCACTACAATCCACCCCATCTCGCCGAGCACACGTTCCAATTCCTCGTCGTCCAAAGGATCCCGCATATGTTCCTTCACCGCATCTCTAGCATCTTCCCACTTGATCATCGTATGATCCTCTTTGGCAACAACCTTTTCCCATAACTTCATCGACGCAATTCCAACATCTCCATGGGCGAAGCGTCCAAATTTCTCCGTCAAGGCTTTCGAGCGATCAACGCGCACGACGCGCTTGGGATCATAGTCGTCGAGCTTCACCTCGAACAACGTCATTTTACTTCCGTCCTTGCGAGCTCCGAGGTACTTTTCCCGCTCAAAGTGACCGTCGCTAGCAGTCGTCTCCAGGTCGGGGTCGTTTATGCCAGAGAGCCGAAGGAACTGGGAGGTAAGAACGACCGGGTGACCAACTTTGCGGAGGTGCGGGATGTCGAGCATAATCTCTATTGGAATGCGGTAGGCGATTTGTTGGTATGCTGGTAGGTTGTCCCAAGCGTTGGAGTGGACGGCTTTTCCGCGGTTGACCATTGGTGCGAATGCAGCGCAGAATTCGCTGACGAAACAGAGGGTACAAAATGGTATCTGGGTCAGCATTAGATCGTAAAGCGGACAAGGGAGGCTTTGGGATCTTACATTTCCCACTCGCAGGCTCGTGCGTAGACAAATGAGGGCAGGATAAGTGTTCGATTGAGAAGTCGGGATTGCTCTAATGCAGCTTCGATGATGTATCTCATCTGAAAATAGCGTCAATTTGAGCCTTTCTCGCCCGATAAACAACGGCACGTTCAAGGCACCCACGTTATTCCACCCTAGGTACAAACTCCAATCACGTGCGAAGTAGCCTTTTGTTTTAGACACCATGGCCCTGAGTTCTTCCAACTCGGGATCATCCTGCTTAGTTGTACCTTCTGACGGAGTTGGCGTTGCCTCTTCGGTCGTAGTCGTGAACGACGCGGTATCCACAAGTTCAGTGGTCGGGGTAGGTGGCGGTGGCGGTGGCGATGCGGAAGTAAGCGCCAGCGATGAGGGTAGGCAATCAGACCCCCCAACCACAGACACCACGATCGAGGGTGCTGGCTCTCTCATCTCCCAATCTTCAAGGACCGATACTCCTCTCTCACTGATTGTGAATCCTCCCGTAATCATGAGAGTCAAGAGGTGAAAGCTGAAGCCCGCAAGGAGAGCCGTGCCGAAAAAGGATAAAGTGCTGCGGACAGGTGAAGAGAGGAACCCCTTTCGCGTGTCGATCGCGTCAATCGGTAGGCCATTGAGCGGTAAGCGAGATGGCGAAGTTGTGTTGCGTGAAGAAGAGAAGAAACGAGTGCGCCACCTGGCGAACAGCATCCTGTGCCAGCAGCGATGTTTGAAAATGAAAGTTGAGAGTAGCGTTGGTGGAGAGGAGGAAATTTGGGAGACAACAGCTTGGGGGTATTGATAATATCACGGTGTTCACACACGGATCCCATCCGAATCTGGGAGCGGCGTTAGCCTTCATTATACCCCGCCAAGGTTACACAGCCCAACTGCCTCCAGGAAGAAAGACACCGTAATTGCTCTCCACCGCGCAGGAATCGACCTTCACCCAGACGTTATTAAGATCTCACTTCCCCTTGGCATATGTCTTGTAATTCTAACTACCCTTATCTTGAATAACTTGTCAAGTTCTCTCCACGTACGACTTTGAGATTTTTGGCCCATGTTTGTCTGTTCACTGCATCACCAAACTTCCCGTTGCCATCTTACAGTATTTTCCGAGTTTAAACGCGCCGCTTCAGCCCACCGGGGATGCTTCTTCTTCAGGTTCGCCACCCTTGTTGCTATCCCCGCTATTCGCCATTGCGGTTTTAGTCTGGCCGATCTCGGCAGAGGAGTGGCCGCCGCGCCGCTGGCCAAGGGAACGTGGCAAGGTACTAGAAGAGATGAGGGCGCTCCTCTGTTTTTTAGGGCTCCAAAGACTCGAAATCGAGGTTTTATATGATATTTGAGACCATGGCGACGGATGGCTGAAAGGGTATGCAGCTGACGTAATTATGGTAGTCCCACGGTTGGCTTTCAAACAGTCCGCTGTGATTCTACCTTCGTGCCGAGAACAATTGTGCCCCGGCACATAAACGTTGGTCAGCCCACATGCGTAAGACCAGCAGACCTCTCAGACCAGGGAGTGAACTCGAAGCAAGCAACAAGGGAGCACATTGCACGACGAGCATCAGAGGCTAGACCAAGTGCGGCGGCAGAAATGCCAGCTAAGCATGTATCAAGCACCAAGGTGAATTCGTCCTGACTTCAAAATTTCCTGCCATATCGCCTGCATAAACTTGCATCTTCGTATGACGATCGCTTAAGAGACAAGACGCGTGAATCGGTCAGTGAACGAGCAGGTGAAATGAGCCCTTGCATGTGTTACCTCCATCTTTATTCCTTCGCGGGGAGAACCGAGGGACGCTGCTACATATCCGCCCCTGAGGCAAGAATCAAGTGCCTGTGCAATGTGCTAGCAGTCGATTTAGGCGAAGTACCGTCCAACTCGGGCTGTCTGCCCCTCGTTCCCCGCTTCCTCGTTGAGATGCGCGATAGAAAGTTCTCCGAAGTGTACCTGACCGGGGTTCGTCGAACTAAGCATACAGTAACACGGGTCATCTATGTTCGTGGCCCCCCGCAGTGGTCTGCCATAAACGCATTTGTCGACGTCGGTGCGGAGACCTGAACCCCGCATTTCATTGTATCTCCGGGCCGGGGACTCTACATCGGACCGCGCGTCTCGAACTCGGAGCCGAATGCACTGGTATCGCATCCACGCTGACCGCACGTTTTTCATCCAGCCCGGCCACAAAAACGCCTCCAATTCAATCTTTTCCGGCGGATCACCGTTTCATCTAGCTCAATTGCGGCAGAGGCCGCAGAGGTGCATGTCAAGGGTCAGATCGGGTGAACCTTTGTCATCTGACCCTCCCATCTGTGGCCATCGACCGATAGCAAAAAAAGCAAAATGTGGAGAAGCCGATCTCGGGCTTCATGACGAAACTTCACGAACCTTCACGAAACGCTCGATCGAGCAGCCCCGCGCATTCTTGGCAACGTACGCAAAAACTTTTATGCAAACTCGGTCACTTATCATGACCGAGTCTCACTCCATCCAGGCACCGGTGCTGCCATCCCCAAAGCGGGCTGCTCGCTTAAACGATTTCCATGCGATCACTCTTCTCCGGGTTAGGTCATTATATATTAGGTGCGTCGCGCGCGGCATGATCCATGTCTCTGCAGGTTCAAAACCGCCGTCACGCTAGGGCATTCCAGGCCCCATCTCCTCCAATTGAAATTGGACTCAATTGAACGCTTTCTGTGGATGTGTTGATGCAAGCCAGGACTACTATTTTAAAAGGTCTCGCTCGAGCGAGCGAGGACTTTTTCTTCAGGAAGCTCTTACCCTTGCAGGCACTCGCCTCGACGAAGGTAACCCCGCGCGCCTTTTTCGCCATGACTGATAGTCTCTCGACTGAAGAGCTCAGACATGTGGTGGTGGCGGCGATGAAAGGTCTCGTTACTTCTCGATACGTTGGGGGTAAGCAACTCGCCATGTCAGCCTTTGCGCCATTGCTAACGCCGTGCCTGTTTTCTTTGTAGTGGCTGGATATACGATCTTAATATACGATCATATCCTGACGTTCCCGACTGAGGTGAGAAGATTGGCTTTGAGAACGGCGTTCTTGAATCTCAATTGGGCTTACGTGCATGGCTAGGTCGAGCTTGTCTGGCGCAAACCCAAAGGTCATGTAACATATGCATTCCTGTTTAATCGGTACCTGGTACGTGCCTCGATTTGGTTTTTGGACCGTATCCCGCTGGAGCCTAGTTTAACATGTCGGCTCTTCTGCGCAGGTCCCCCTTGTCATTGCGGTCGGCATCTTTCAGATGAGCGGCCTCGGTCGTAACATACCACCTGCTGTAAGCCACCTATTCTAATTATCACAAACGCCAGTCCCGTCACTGAATGTTCTTCACCTCGAATGTACAGTTCTGCCACGCATGGTTATACACCGAAGGAGCATGCATGATGCTCTGCTACGGCATCGCTCACTACATGGCATCCCTTCGAGTCCGAGCATTGCATTCCGCGCGTCCATGGGTCGACCGAACGTTGTTGACCGCAGGAGCACTCTACGTGTCGGTAACGGTTTCCGTCACGTTGGCGATTCTTGTCAATGTTGCTAGTGGGTCTTCATTCGACGCATCAACGAGCTTCTTGAGCCCTAGATTTGACACCAGACCTTTCTTCTAGAGAGCTTTACTTGGGATCCCACATTCAACGCTTGCAATGGAACTGTAAGTAGTTCGTTCCTGAAACCGCCACCGAACTTAGCTGACCGAGCAAACCCGCACTCTACGTTTCCACAGCCAACCTCGTATATGCACGGTGTACGCGTCGATCTCCCCTTTTCTTCTATGTTAACTCAAGACACTAACTGTTGTGTGAGGGTAGTCTTGGATCCCAGGTCTTTTCTTCGAGTCGGTCCTGTTCGCGTTAATCATCCTGAAAGCCGTCCGCGACTGGAGGAGAGACCTCTCCTTCCCAATCACCCGACTCCTTTATCGTGACGGTAATTCTTCTGTCCCACTGCTATCATGACGCAGTGCTAATTCGCAACTTAACGTGCCTTTCAGGTTTCTTATACTTCGGAGTAATGGCCGGTTGCAGCGTCTTCAACATCATCGCTTCTACGGCTCTCAAGTCTACATACATCCTACTTGCAAAATAGTGAGCAAATTCATATGCCTTCCACGTCACGCGAGCGACGCTAAATGTGTCGGTGGTCACCATGCAGCTTCTGTTTCTCCCTGGTCACCGTCATGTCATCGCGCATTGTCCTAAACCTCCGCACACTCCGTCAGGGTCCATCAGACCCAACCAGCCTCACGACTGACCATGCCTTCGAGCTGGGCGCATTGAGCGTGACTCAACCGACACGGAGATCCGGATTCCCTGGAACCTTCCTCAGCGCCCAACGCGACCCGGCTGCTCGATCGAACTGGTCTCAATCGGCTCCGAGCTCGGCCTGGCCGTTGAACGATTCAAAAGGGGGCGACGACAACTCTCAGCTTCAACCGTCAGCCATCACGGTCACCATTCAGATGGATGTGCATCGCGACGTGCAAGTTGATGAGGTTGACGGGGATGAGTCGGCAGACGATTCGAGGTGGCGAGGGGACGAGAAGAAGGGCGTAAGGATATAGAGCGGGATAGGTATGATAGCATATGTTCTTGTTTCCGTAACTTAAGTACGGTGTTGTTGTAATGCATGGCTCGATCGTTGGCTCGCGTCTTGACGACTTACATATTATGTAGGCATCCTCTTGGTTTCTCCCCCCTCACGTCTAAATTATTTCCTTTACTGCCTACGAGAGATCTTTTGCGTTGTTGACCAGCGCCGATCTGGAGCCGTGTCAAAGTGATGCTCGACGGTCCTAAGAGTGGCTTCCCAGCGATCATATTCGGAATTCCGGAACTAGTCGGTGTGGACTCATATGAGAAGCTGTCAGGGCTCGTACAAAGCCCGAGCATGCCCTTCCAAGCACCTATTGGACGGGAGGCGCCATTTGGATTAGCGTATGAGAGCCTCGCGGCCACCACATATATAAAGGGACGGTTGCGCCGATATTTCCCAGACCCAGGTTTCCGGTACAGTAGGGCGCGGAACCCGAGGCAGACCTAAGTCTTTGCCCCCAAATGGTGATCTGTCTACTCAATTCCTCTCTTTGGCCGTCGCTCGCAACAACGACGTACCACGCGAGCAGAATCAATGGACTACACGTAACGAACCACAGCTGGCTTATCCATTCGGTAATAGCCAGACGCTTCGGCCCCATCCACGACTTCAAATATTAGCTAGGTGGCTGTTGAGTTACCTTAAGATGATACCCTACTGTTAACAGGAGTTCCGCGCGCTGGTGCCGGTCCGGGAGGTCCTATGCGCACCATATTCAGGATTCACGAGAAACACGGTGCACCCTTCTCGATAAAACAACGAAAACCACCCCTCTCAATTGCCGTGCCACCCTCCGTGACAGGAACCTATCCGCCACTCCAATGCCTTTCAAGAATTCAAAGTACGGAGATGCAAGCTACATGGTGTTTTTGGTTCGTGTTTTGGGAATAGGAGTCCCCGACGAGTGTAACCCGTTTGCTTCGACCAGGTCGAAGACTCTCTGTTCCAGATCCCAACGCGACTCCTTCGAGAATCGCAATATTTCAGCGACATGATGGATGAATCTCATATCGGGTCAGAGGGAGAGGGGAAATCCGACGAGAACCCTATCTGTCTCGGTGGCATCACAGCGTTCGAAATGGAATCATTTCTTGACGCTCATGACGCTCGGTACGTGATATCGTGACGGCGACCGGCCAAACCCAGACACCCTGAACAGGTCTGAAGTGCTGATCATTCTAGGTTCTTGTCCGGAGATCCAATGCTGGAGTTTAAGCAATGGGCCGCAGCACTTCACCTCTCGACAATGTGGAACTTTGAGACGCTCAGGAAGGATATCATCACTCACGTCAATAAGACCATATCGAATGCCAACCCATTAGACCGGATAGACGCCTCTCTGAAGTGCAAAGTCGAGGAATGGCTACATCCGGCTTACCGAGTACTCTGCGAGCGCGACACCGGCTTGACGAACGAGGAGGCTGAGCATCTAGGATTAGGACGTGCCGCGGCCATTTGGCGGATAAGAGAGACTCGTCATCCCACTTTTTCGAAGTGCTGGAGTTGCAATGTGGAGCATTGCTATAATTGTGGTGAATTCTTTGACCAAAGGAATCAAGCATCTCGACGGGGCGGGGGTTCTAGGGTAGCTCAAACGGATGGAAATGTTATCGAACTTATCAAAGGCGAAGATGTCCTAAAGTTTGAATAAATGAATGCGATCTCGTTGGGTGTATCCCTAATATCACTATCGGTGCTTTCGTGGTGTCGCGCGAGCCACCTTTGTTAATCGGTTCGATGGAAGTTGGGATGCTCGTCGACCTCCCAGCCCGGGTGCGACTAGCCCGGCTGGGAGTGCTAATAATAGTCTACTTACACCGAGGGTCAAGGCTTACTTCAGCTGGACACACTGGTTGTAGCGTACATCAGATATGCGAGTACGTTTTGCTGCAAATTCGGGGCCGCGTCCGCGCTGTTGGCTCCTAGCCTCCCGTGAGCAAACTAAAGACAGGTTGGAGGGGGGTACAGGCTCGTTGTCTTCGTTGACTACCTGTCCGAGTTCCGAACTCTGCCCGACTTAAGCCGCGGATTGGCAATTGGGTCACCCGCGGTTTCCTCACGGCATCGGGTGCCCGTTTGGCTGAGGACCTCGCTGAAGATGGCAGACCTTCACAGTTTGACCTTGTCCAGGGCCGACTGTCCTCAATCATGCTACGCTCCTCTCGAAGTGTCTTCAGATCCGTGGAACGAAGTAGAAGTTTTCATAGTCGTCATTCCAGCTTCTCACGGTAAGTATCGGATCACATCAGCAAAAGCCGGAGCATCTCATTTGCTGACGCTTGCCTCTCCGGAACCTCGACTACTCTCAGTATAAAGCTAAATAACCAAATGGCCCACTTTTCATCATCGACAGCTCTGTAGCCTGCATCAATAAGGAGTACAAGTGACCAGCTCGCATCTTGAAACCTAAACACCTCGTTCTTCACTCTTCCTCACTCTACGCCGGCGTGTTCTCCTCACTTATCCAGCGTCTACCTCTCCGTTTAGCAACGTCTTCGTTTGCCAAGCAAAACATCATTTCAGCTGCTATGTCTTCAACTGCTTCCACCACTTTGTCCCCACTCTTCCCCAACGTCAAGCTGACTCCTCGTCTCAACACCGAACGCGGTGGAGGTATGTCCTGATATCGTTGAAGTTTGCAGAATTTGTAGTCTGACCCACTCTTTGTAGCCGACCATGGCTGGTTGAAGACCTTCCACACCTTCTCCTTTGCCGGTTATTGGGATCCTCGGTACATGTCATTTGGTAACCTCCGAGTTATTAACGAAGACCGTGTTGAACCCACTGAAGGCTTCGGCACTCACGGTATGTTTGAATTTAGGATTGAAACTATCGATTGTACACTTGCTGAACAAAGTTGAATTTCGATCACAGGTCACCGCGAGATGGAAATCTTCTCCTACGTCGTCTCAGGCGAACTTGAACACAAGGACAGCATGGGCAACCTCGAGATCCTCAAACGCGGCGACATTCAGCTCACTTCCGCTGGAACCGGCATCCGTCACTCCGAGTACAACCGCAACAACAAGTCTGTCGTGCACTTCCTCCAGATCTGGGCCGAGCCACACACCCGCGGCTTGAAACCCAAGTACTTCACTCGCCACTTTACCAACGAAGAAAAGACCGATAAACTCGTAACGGCTGTTGCACCCCTTGGAAGTGAAGGCGTCAAGGAAGAGCGGGAGGGAAGCGGACCTGCACCGGGGCAGAGCAACGTGACTCTCAAGTCGACGATCCTCAGCCCTGGAAAGAGCGTGGAGCATACATTCCCCGCTCCTGCGTCAGGCGAGACCCAACGAAAGGGCTATATTCACGTCATCCAGACGAGCGGCTACAACACCAAGACTGCCAAGGGTAACAGTACGTCCTTTAATTTGTTCTTCCTTCGAACGTGAAACTAACCATGTAATTGACAGGAGTCCGCGTGAACGGTGGTCTGGAACTTTCCGAAGGTGACGGTGCCTTCGCTTGGGGCGCGGCTGGTGACAAGTTGCAGATCGAGAACGTCGGAACTACCCCAGCCGAGGTGTTGGTCTTCGACTTGGAGTAAATGTTTTAAAAAGAGACCTTTGGGTTTGCCTTCATTATGGATCGGACAATTAGACCATATTTTATAGTGCTCAAATAGATTTGTATTAGTCATATGCCTGTTGGACGTTCAGTGGGGGTGGTCGAGGTCAACTGCCGTTCGACTTGGAATTCTGCTTCCTTGTACCCGTTGGTCGACAGCAAGGCTTCGATGTCTGAAAGTTGCTTCAAGGGACAACACTGCATCAAGATGAACGACACTTGATGTTCATGCTTTGATGTGGTTCATTTTAGCTGGAACCTGCCAACTATGGGCACAGCGCAGCGTGTGGGGCAGGCCCTCTACCTTCCACGGAGTCGTCGAACCGCTGGTGACGACGCCCGAGGTTCGAGTTGCACCTTTGAAAAATCTCGAAGCCCAAAAGACTGATAATTAGGTATTCGTGGCATTAGGGTCTCACCAAATTATTCTAGGTGCCCAGCTTCCAGTGCGAGTGCCCAGGTTAGGAACCGTTGATTGGTGAAGAGCGAGTATTTGGACGGCTGCAAACATCGACAAGAGGCCCGACATTCCAACCTCGGTCGACTTGGGCTTCCAGTATTACGTGGCCTGTGCAGATGATGCAAGAGCAGAAACGTCCGGTATTGGTGACGGGTCCAACGGACTGTATCAGGTGGGCCCGGGTAGGGCATTGCTTTAAAGAGAAGGTGTAAAAGTACAATATTCAATCGAAAGCAATTGAGAAAAGCAGGTGCGAAAACGAGGGCTAGAAGGTGAAGGCATGTACAGCCAGATGTTGGCATAATAGATACTATCCAAGAGTGGGATGGGAATGGTAAGTTAAAATATTCTGCATGAAATGCGCCAAACAAATGGTCGGGGGGAAACAAAGTGAAGAGGAGGGAAAACATGCGGTGAGAGCTAGTTCCAATTCATTATAATGTTAAAGCCAAGAAGGGTTGTCCTTTGGACAGTTCCATCGTTTCCATCGAGGTGGTGGCGCAGGCGTTTCGGGTTCCTCCTCGATCGTTTCAGGTTTACTTGACGATGACCCAAGCTTCCGACCGCTTTTTACTCTGGTCATTTCCAGCTCGAGGTCGTCGCGAAATATCGCTTCCTCACTCGCTCGGAGCGGTGGGGTCTCCTCCGCCTCTTCGCCACGCTGTGGGTCGTGGTCGTGCACCGACATGCCCCTCACTCGCCGAGCGCGGGAGCCCCATGTCATCGCAGAATGAGGCGTTGAAGGGGTGGTGGGCTGAGGAACGTAACTCGGCGTGGAATCGTTCAAGTTGACCGAACGGAGCATAAAGTTGGTCTCGTCGCGGCGTTGTTCTTCAATTTGACCCCGGAGGTTGAGCAAGAGGCGGGTACCCATGATGGCAACGATGGTGCGCATCCAGCTGAAAAGTGCAGAGTGAGCGAACGGCGTTGAATTTGATAAGTGGCATCGACTTACGGGATGAACCAATACGACATGGAGGCGGGTGAGGTGTAAAGGAAGACGATGTTAAATATCATCATGGCGAACGTGATGACGTAATAAATAAGGCCATCCCGGAAGACGATGGTGAGGGTGGGGAAAAGAGATCGTTCTAATAGGGTAACATCAATCAGTCCTTGCCTCAAATGGAGTACCTTAGTATAATAACACACCGGTAGACAAGAATTGAAGACATTTCTTCAAGGTGAAAGCAAGGACCGCTAGTGGACATTATTTCGAATTAATGTCGCGCCGGGGAGTTTGCACGAGGTACTCACTCGTGTCAAAAATAAGAAGGGGGAGGTGAAGTACCGGGATCCAAGAATAACAATCCTTGCAGTCAGGGAGGCACCCGACCAGAGGAGAAATACTAGGGTAATAGAAAAACTTTTGAATTACGATTCCGTAGAATGCGAGAGTTGTGACAAGGCTGATCTGTAGATATCCGGACATGGGTGCACCCTTAGCAACGTGCTTGACACCAGAGTCGACGGGACAACGTACGCAGAACAAAAGCGAGAGGAACATTACTACGCATCTGTTCTTCTCGTATAGCGCATAGACCCGAAGTAGAAGCGTCACTAACGGAGAAGTAGACCGGAGATTATTCATTTGTTGCTGACTTCTCGAGCAAGCCACTCCCCACGCCCCTGTTCGGGACCGTGGCGAGGACAAAAAATCGCACCTTGGACAAACGCCACGACGAATATATCGAAGCAGTACTCGACGGGAATCCAAATTTTGCATTGCTATACCGGGCGAGCGCAGGTTAATAAACACGTGGAGGTCGGAGCGATGAGATGACGACTTACACCCGTCCGGATGTTTTGAGCCGTATTGACTGCGGAATGGGTGGAACCGTGAAACGGATTCATGGTCGTCAGTTAAAGAAGATATTTGGCGTTGCATAGAGCACTTACAATGCAGTCCAATGAGAGACGTGACGATCAGAGGATAGCGGTGAATGAGATAAAGGAATTTTCCAGCGGACAGTCTTGCTTTCCATATGAACCGATATTCGAGTTCCCAACAAATGACCCAGTCCCAAATGGCAAGCGTAGCAGCGCCGGCTAAATATTAGAGAAAAATATGTGCCCGGTTTATGGGGGACTTTTTGAGCTGGCGATGACGGTGCTTTCGAGGAGCTCCAACTGACCTGACAGGTAGTGAGCGATCTGGAGGTTCAGCAGCTGCTTACAGTATGTCCCTACAACGCCGTCCATAAAACCATTGGGCCAGTGAAGGGAGGGAAGTCGTGTCGATGGAGAGGGGGGGTGAGAGGGGGAGTCGAGCGAAGCCGAGCCTCGAACTAAGCTTCCCACACCAGGGTATCCGCCAATGCCGAAGACCCTGAGGAAGATCAACCCCATCAAAAATCGTCGATAAATATGTATTTTTGTTCACAACCCTCAGCCTATTCCTTTTCCCGTCAGGGGCTTCGGGCGTCACCCTTTTTGTCATCAC
>WSUI01000547.1:0-23043 GCA_019633595.1 Tulasnella sp. UAMH 9824
CACGCTCCCTCAGCGGTCTGGGACCGTATCAAGGAAGTCAACTGCGAGAAGGGTATCTTCTGGACGGACGACCCGAGCGAGGCCGTCAAGGGTGCGGACGTCGTCGTCACCGATACATGGTACGTGGCAAAATTTCGATTCGCTCGTCGTTCCTCCGGAGATTGACAGGTTTGGACGTGCCAGGATTTCCATGGGTCAAGAACACGAGAAAGCTCAACGACTAAAAGACTTCAATGGTTTCCAAGTCACCGAGGAGTTGTGCAAGGAAGGCGGAGCGAATCCGAATTGGAAGTTCCTCCACTGCCTGCCTCGAAAAGAACACGAGGTCGACGACGAGGTGCGTCAATATACACCATCTTTGCTTTCAGCCACCTGATTATCAACCACCAATTCAAGGTCTTCCACGGTCCTCGATCTCTGGTGTTCCCCGAAGCTGAGAACAGAAAGTGGACCATCATGGCTATGTTCGAGTAAGTGGATCGAAACGGCTTGGTCTGGTTTGTGCGGCGCTAACCATTTTCCTTATTAATAGTCAACTTTTCGGCCATTGGAAACTGTAATAAAATTAGAGAAAAGGAGAATTTATTTTTAGTTGTTCCGTCGTCCTCCTCAAAAGACGAGAATTTCTTGTGTGGCACGCTGCCATTCTGGCGAGACCGAACTGGGTGCTCGTTCGACAGACCGGTATAAACACTCATCATGAATAAGAAGCCTTTGCTGTGGGCGAATTCCTCGGTTCCTCTTCGCGCACCGTGGCCTTGCTCAGCGGAGATACTGGTACTGTTTGGCTAATTTAACCCCCTCTCATCTGCCTTCCCGCACCGGATACGGTGCCTCTATCTGGCGATACAGTCTTTCAACACTTCCATTGACGCAATATCAGCAAATGCAAAGCCTAAGACAATTAGAATTTGACGAGCGAGCCTCGTGAGGATGCGTGATGCAGATCGGGCCGGCTACGTTAAACCGACTCGAAAGACATTTCCTATAATTAATTAAACAGAAGAGTTAATTAGCCAATATTTTCTGGATAATTTGAGAAATATATTCATTATTTACCACGTCTAAGTCGCCGCTGATTTTTCTAGTTCGAAACCAAATGTGCTCTGGCGTGGTCACGGCTGAGAGAGGTAACAAACGGACTCCTATTGAAACCCTCAATTAGACCGAGGTGTTCACCCATGCCCATCGGCAGTGCAATAGCGCAGACCTGATTCACTGATAGCCCCAAGAGACATAGAAGCTTGACTATTCTCCGGCCGAAGTATCTTCCAAGGTTTTGTAACGGTGGGGCCCTCATACCACGGACCAGGGGAGCCAGTTCCGGAGCTTAAGTCGACACCACATAGAGCAATAACACTGAGTAGCGGTGGTAGCGTTTTAGGCCTCTGAGTTTAGGGAGAGTTGCGAGCTACGAACTCGGAAGGATCCAAGTCCGCTGAATACCACTTCACTCCAAGCCCATCACAGCCCGGAAGTTGATTCTGTGACTCAGGACGTCAACTAGATCAGTCAAATAGGTGGCGAGGAGGTGCTTACATCAGGAAGGAAGAGGGAGCGGGGGTCGTCAGAAGGAGGCAGGGAGTCATACTCAACTTCTAACGCCTCTGATAAGCTTGGGGTGACCCGCAACCTTCCCGGTTCGGATATGATCGTTATCAAAATCTTGGATATATAATAGACCGCAGATTCGTCCCTCCTCTTAATACGAATTCGACCTCTAACACGACGTTTGGAGAGAGTCGGGCCGGCAGCTGCGAGTGCAGGTGTGGGGACAATTCTTCCGGACATTACTTAGCTCTGGGTGCCTTCAGGAACACAGAAATAGATTAAAAGCTTACGTTGGCGAAGAACCTTCTTTGAAATCTTGACTGTACTGAAGGAATATAGCCTGTTGCAGAGAATCCCAGTCTCCTCGTATCCCGTGGTCGAGAGCTGTGTACCATCGCAAGGCACTTCCCATAAAGTATCCTGATGCGAGTTTGGCAGGCCAAGTCGGGTCATCGAGTTTTCCAGCGTCGAGGGCTCGCTGCCGGATCCAATGCACAAAATCCTCTGCTTCTGTAGCACTCTTTCCCGTAAAGTGCAGTCGGTATCTCGAAAGCATTGCTTCGAAACTTCCAACTCTCTTGAGTCTTCATCGAGCGAGCTCCACCACATCAACGCATCTCCCGCCATGCTAGCACCAACAAGGTCCGCAATCCACTGGTCATCCCGAAATTTACCTTGGGCACGAGCTTGCTTGTTGACAACAGTAATAAATTGCTCGCATTCTTTGAGGTCTTTCCCCCGGAATTCGAGATGGTCTGGTTCTGTTATGAAGAAGATCGACCATTCTTGAATGGTCCCAGTGGAGAGAAGGCAGGCCAGAATGAGCAGGCGATACGGAACATACCGTCAGTTGCCATGGGCGCCTAGGTCACTTGACCTCAATTGTCTACTCAGGTCTGATCCGTGCTATGACGTTGGAGAGGGGAGCCTCCGGCGGCAGTTAGTCCCACGGTTTGTAGTAGGTAGAATCCAATTCCTTCCCCCACCTCGCTATCCGGGAAACCCGCTGCAGGTCCCCCTGACCTCTCCAACGTCTGGCTGGGAGCCTTGGAATCTGTGTAGGGTGCGGTGCGTCGGTCTCGCCAACCTCCATGTCTTTTCGCTGCCTGGTCTACGTCTCACGGTTCGGGTGATCATATAGAGTCTCCAATCGCTTTCCCAGTTCGTACGTAGACCGTTTGTAAAGTTGGCCTGCTTTTACAAGCCTTCTCGTGATGTCCAGTCGCTGTAGCGTTTTTGTTCATTAGTCATTGATGGTTCTGCATTTCCAAGTGACGTCAACTGCTACCCGCTTCCTGACTCGGTTGGCTCGACACCCCGGTTCAATGGAACATCTTTCATAGCAAAGTCTCTAGAGTACCTGTACCTCGTCTCGCGTACAAGCAGTGGGTCAGAACTTGGCTTTCACTCTGGTTCTTTGGTTCGTTCTAGCCGCGCACGGGCGCATCGAAGCCGTCCGGTTAAACGAAGCACCAACATCGTAAGTATGTTTTCGTTGGAAGCAATAGGCGGGTATCTTTATCCTTGAAACAAGGCCAGCGAAAAATCCTCCGTCGCTGACTTGTGCGACCTTGCGAGTGAACACAGTGCAACCTAGCGCTAACCATTCGCAAGCCAGACCACTTGGTCCTTCAACCCACTTTGACAAACTCCCGGCCACAATCGTCACGCAGAAATCAAGTTACTGGGTACACTCCAAATACCCTCAGGGTCCTGCTGGGATGTGGATCGAAAATTAGCTTCAGTCCGTTCGGGGACAAACCTTGTATCTCCCCAAACCCGGGATGGCGGGACCCCTTCACAGACGGATCAAGGGAAAGGAATTGTTGAGGGCAGGAGCGACAAGCTTATCGACGCTTGATGAACCGGGTGCGTTAACCTCCTTTCGTAACGAGCTAATGATCGATCACATATTCAGGGTCTTCCACGGTCCTCGGCCTCTCGTGTTCTCGGAAGCTGAAATTTCGAAAACAGAAAGTGGAATATCATGGTCATGTTCGAGTAAATAGATTGATATGCCTTGACCTGGTTTGTATGTTGCTAACCATTCCCCTTTCCAAGTCTACATGTTGGTCCCCTCTGGATCTGCCTTCTCCACCAGGTACGGTGCCTCTACATGACATACAGTCCTTAAAACATTTCATTGACGTAACCACAGCAAATCCAACGCGTAAGGCAACAACAGCAACTCAACGGCCGAGTGGCGTGAGGCTGCGAATACATGTCAGCGGCTGGAAGCCGCGATCAAACCGACTCGAAGAAAATCTCCTATAAGTTAATTAGCTCAGATCTACCGGATAATCTGAGAAATATCTCATTTACCACTTCTTTGGTGTTAGGATCTGTGACTTGGAGCCAAATGTCAATTGGCGGGTAGCCCGGGTCGCGGAAGCCAGGGAACAAACGAGTTCCTATTGAAGCCTTCAATTAGACCGAGATACTCACTAATGCCCATAGGCAGTGCAATACAATATACCTGATTCGGTAATAGCCCAAAGAGACGTAGTAGTGGCTTGACTATTCGCCGGCCGAAGTATTTTCCAAGGGTTTGTCATGAGAGGTCCCTTATACGACGGACCAGGGGAGCCAGTTCCGGAGCTTAAGTCGACGCCACATAAAGAGAGAATACTGAGTAGCGGTGGCAGCGTGTTAGGCCTCTGGTCTAGGAGATTTACGAGCGACGAACTAATGGGGACTCGAGTCCGCTGTATACCACTTTATTCCAAGCCCATCACAGCCCGGAAGTTGATTCTGTGATTCGAGAAGTCAACTGCATCGGTCCAAATGGTGGCGAGAAGCCGCTTACATCAGGAATGAAGAGGGTTCGGGGGTCATCAGAAGGAGGCAGGGAGTCATACTCAACTTCTAGCGCCTCTGATAAGCTTTGGCTGAGTTTCACCCTACCCGGTTCAGATGAGGTCGAATCCAAAACCTTGGATAGATAATATACTGCAGATTCGTCCTTCCTTTGAATGCGAATTCGACCTCTAGCGCGACGTTTGGACAGAGTTGGGGCGGCAGCTGCGAGGGCAGGTGTTGGGACAATTCTAACAGACATTACTTAGCTTTGGGTGCCTTTAAGAATAAGAAAATAATCAAATGCTTACGGTGGCAAAGAACCCTCCTTGAAATCTTGGCTGTACTGAAGGAAGATAGCCTGCTGCAGAGAATCCCAATCTCCTCGTATCCCGGGGTCAAGAGCTGTGTACCATCTTAGGGCGCTTCCCATAAAGCATCCTGATGCCAGTTTAGAAGGCCAAGTCGGGTCATCGAGTTTTCCAGCGTCGAGGGCTCGCTGTCGAACCCAATCAACAAATTCCTCTGCTTCGGCACCACTTTTGCCCGCAAAACGCAGTCGATATCTTGAAAGCATCGCTTTTCGAAGCAGCTTCCAACTTGCTTGAGTCTCTTCATCGAGTGAGCTCCACCATATCAATGCATCCCCGGCCATACAGGTGGCGACAAGATCTGCAATCCACGCATCGTCTCGCAATTTGCCTTCAGCTCGAGCTTGCTTGTTGACAGCCTTAATAAATTGCTCGCATTCCTTGAGGTCTTTCCCTTGGAACTCGAGATCGGCTGGTTCTATTATCAAGGAGATTGACCGTTCTTGAGTGGTCCCAGTGGGGTGGAGGTAGGCTAGAATGGATAGGCGATACCGGACATACCGTTAGTTGCCATGGGCGCCTAGGTCACTTGACCTCGATGGCCTACTCAGATCTGGTCTGTGTTATGACGTCTGACTGGGAGCCCTCGGAATCTGTGTAGAGTGCGGTGCGTCGTTCTCGCCAACCTCCATGTCTTTTCGCCGCCTGTTCTACGTCTCACGGTTCATGTGATCATATAGAGTCGCCGAACGCTTCCTAGCCGTAAGCAGACCGTTTGTAAAGTACATTGGCCCGCGCTTACAAGCCTTCTCGCTATATATAGTCGCTGCAGCGCTGTAGTTCATTAGTCATCGACGGTTTTGCGTTTGCAAGTGACGTCAACTACCGCCTCCTGACTTCGCTCGCTCGCGGCCCTGCTTCAATGGTCACCCCTGAAACAGGTCAGCGAGAAACTTCAAGTTGTTGCCTTGCGACCTTGCAAGTGAACACAGCACAACCGAACGCTAGATGTACATTCGCACACTAGTGCACTTTGTCCTACAATCTTGTCTTCGGAGTCTCTCGGTCACAGATCTGACGCAAAAATCCAGTTACTCGGCACCTTCCGACATAGGAGAAGTTTTCGTTACTAATCGCGAATCCGGTTGAACATCAAGTTGAGCATCGTGATTGCAGGAAACTGAAGGACAGCACATTCACACATCGCAAATATTCAGAAAAAGGGGGATATGACCTTCTTAGTTAAGCATCATAGTCTTATCGTCGGACCTTAAACTGGCTCGAGGAAAATTCCTAGGTGCCTCAGCAACTCCTGGCTTTGCCCACTTAGCTATAATAGCGCTCACCGCAGGGTGGTCCGTATAAAATTTTTCAAAGGAAAACTAAACATGGCTATTGGAAGGGTTCTCACTTCTGAACACCTTCGTTTCCCCTCAAAGGACATACCGCCTCGCCCCCCCAAAGTCCGGTCGGTCCGAGAAACAAGCGAAGACAGCTTCGGTGGCAAGTTGTACCATCAACATCACACTCCACTGTGTAGTGCCCACACCTTGTATATATATCTATGTTTGGTTCGACATGGGCAACCCTTGTGTTGTCCCTGCAGCGAGCCTAAGTTCACGTACTCTGCTAAGCCAGCCTAAATAATGCTTTCTTTTATTACGTTTGCCAACGGTTATGAGACAAACTCTATCAAAGAGCTCGTGAAAGAGACCCGGAAATACGATATCAAAGCCCACCCTAACTTTGGGTCTATATTGCTTCGAAGAGAATCTATGCGTAATATCAGAGAGATTAGAGTCTTCACATCGGGTAGAGCTTTTAGCATCAGGTCTAAGGCTTACGCGAGCTTCATTGGAGGCAGGTTTGTTTTTGTAGAAGTCAACACCACCCGAACTTCCATGTGACATCGCGTACAGGCATGCTAATGAGCGGAAAATCGTGAGTTCAGGATTTAATCTCCCGCTGTGATTGCTACATACTGGATTCATTCATCGCAGATATCGTGACGTCTCCCTTTGGCTCAGACGATATCTTCCAGGCACTTGTCACAAGCAATCCCTCTTTGCAACCAATCCAAGATCCACTCCCTGAGCTTGAGTCTATCGGACATATTGTAGCCCAGCTTGTATACAGATGTCAGGAACAATTGATTAACACAGGGAAACGCAATGTACTGACGTCGAGATAGCCGGGTTGCTCTTCGCCCACTTGATTCCCAGAACATCGTAATTCGCGACTTGGTTCTGTTGACCGAGCTTTCATAATATGAAGCAGGATGTAAAGGTGGAACCCTCACATCAGGAATATATAAGGTGTGTCGCCCGTTCCTGTCATCTTCACGGTACTCAACCTCTAAGGCATTGTCTAAGGAAGTTCCAGAAAGCAAGAAGCCATCCGAGCGGAGGGTTTTGGATAGATAATAGCTCTTGGAGTCATTATTCCTGATCAACTTGAGGTAGCCTCTGCGGCGAGCTTTGAAAGGTGGGCCTGTTACAATAGCAGAAGGAGCCGTTGGGAAAATACTAACGCCGAAAGATTATGAGATGGCATTCATGTCTTTTGTACTCGGTTCGATGACTACATTACCTGGATTTTCCGCCGTCCTCGCCCTCTCTGGAATATTTCATAAAAATCGCATGTTGCAGGGCATTCCAGTCCCTTTGAACATTCATTTGAAGCGAAGAATACCATCTCAACGCCATCCCAGCAAAGAATGGAGACGAAAACGTGGCGATCCACTGCGGATCTTCTAGCTTTCCGGCATTGCGGGCTCGCTGACGAATCCAGAAAACGAATTTCTCCGCTTCTTCTCCACTCTCCCCACAGAATATCAGTCCAAACCTTGAGAATAATGCCTTTCGAAGAAGCCTCCAGCTCCCTTGAGTCGCTTCGTCAAGTTCTGCCCACCAGGCTAGGGCATCTTGACGCAGACAGCCTTCCACAAAGTCGGCGATCCATTGGTCGTCTCGCTGTTTGCCCTGGTCGTGAGCATGCTTCATAACATCGGCGATAAAGCTTTCGCATTCGTTTGAGTCCTTTCCAAAGAACTTGAGCTGGTCCGGTTCTAGCGATTCGGAGAAACAACCATTTCCGGTTAGATTGGTGTTCGCCGAAGGTAAAGTGAGGTGGACACTGGAGCGGCTATAAACCTACCACTCGCAGAGCTGGGCGCATCCATGGATTCGGGTCGGTACCAATATACTTATTTGACGACTAAGGGAGGTCCTCCGCTGCTAACAGGGCTGTGGTGGTTGACGAGCTCAGTGCAAACATGAGCAAATCACGGCAATTCCGAACTGTGGTCACAGACGGCCACGCCGGGCACCTCGAGAGCTATTCAAGGACGTGTAGTGAGCCCATCTACCGTCAATTAGACCAAACAAAGCGAGGGAATCGACTAAGCGTGTGACAGCGCAGCCAACGATACAAATCAGGTACCCGCATTGTTGTTTCGCTCCCCGGAGATCGCAGAGGCTAGGTGGCCCATCGAACAAACGAGAAGATCCCGTGAAGTTATCTGGGCCGGTATTAGCTTCTTGTCTTCTTTTTATATTGGCTCATGATCCCATTGGTAGTAGTTTCGGCCATGGTGGAAAACGCGACCGATAGCCAAGCGGGTGGAGTTTATCCCCAGACCTTGCATTTATTGCTCTAGACTGAGCGGGTTAAGGATATTCTCTGCTATTCGATTAAATAGAATACAGTAGTGTGTCGAAATTCATGACGTTAAAGGACTCGGACACAGAAACATCCGGAGATCTCAGATCTCTCGACAAGAAGCACTCTTCCTTCTCATCAGGGTATGATAACCTATCCTAAAATTAGATCCTAGACCGGTTCGATAAACGTTTCCTAAAGGACATCTCACTGTCAACGACCTGTATCTTATGATCTGTCTATGGAACAAGTCATGGCACTCACGGCACTGCCCTCCGGATAAATGTCTTCGTATGAAAACCACAGAAGATTTGCCTGAACGTTCCACCTTGGATAAAGGGTTCCTGAATTATGGTTAAAAGTCAGTACAGTAGACCGAGGAGTGATACTCCAACTGCACCTTTGTCAGCCATTGCGAATAACATCAGGGTTTGGTCCCCGGCTTTGTCATCTTTAGAAAGCTTCCAAGGACTTGTTAAGAGAGCTCCGTTGCCCGCAATAGCTAGAGAGGTCGAATTTGTTCGCGATTCGACAGCGCAGATACATAAAACACTGAAACCGAATCAGGGAAAAGGCCTCGAATCAGGGAGGAAGTGCGCACGAATTCGGTTTGCTCCCCCACTTGGCTCCCAGCAAGTCGTACCCGGGTATTTGGGACTGGGAGGTACATTAATCCTCGTTAGTAGAAACGGAGCAAGTCACAGCTTACCTCGGGAATAGACAAGGCTTGCGGACCGTCAGAGCTAGTACTCCACTCCACTTCTAACGCATCCGCTACGGAAGACGTCGAGCATATTCTGTTGTTTGATGGTAAAAGCTTTGATAAATAGTGAGGGGTAGTGCACCCGCTGTTCGAAACCCTTATTCGACCACAGCGAGTCACTTTGGTAGTCGGGGCAAGGGACGCCGCCGCGGGTGGAGTTGGTATCAGACTGATGAAAACGATATCCAGGGTGATTACTAAGTTACTCTTCATGACACGGTTCTCACTCTAGCGCCGGACCGTCGGAGCCAACTCGCGGGTACTGAGTCAGCAAGGCTTGCTGCAGTTTCTCCCAGTGATATTTGATATCCGAATCGAGGTATGTGTACCACCGGAGCGCCTCTCCAGCCAAGCAAGATGAGGCGTACGTGACGATCCAATCGTTATCCTTCTGCTTCCCTTCATCGATAGCTTTGTCGTTGACTCCGCGGATGAACTTCTCCGCCTCCTCTCCGCTTCCGCCATGGAACATCGGGTGATACCTTGAAAGCATTGCGCGTCGAAGTAGTTTCCAGCTCCCTTGGACCTCCTCATCCAGTGCGCCCCACCATCGCAATGCGTCATTCGCCATGCAGGTTGCCACAAAATCCGCTATCCACTGGTCGTCTCGTTGCTTTCCTTGAGAAAATGCATACTTCGAGATAGCTCGAATAAAGTTTTCGCACTCGGTTGCATCTTGACCTCGAAACTCCAATTGACTGGGATCTGTTTCAAAAGGCGAGGAAGAAGGTGAAGGTCGGCGGACAGCTCAGTCAACCGGGCGGTGTAGGGACAAACCACGCTCGTCCATGAGCGCTTCGCTTGCGAACAACTATATAGCAGCAAGCGTTCTTGAAATTGTTTGTCCTTGCTCTGACCTCAATCGCTTGGGGAGTTGCAGTAGCGGTGGGCGTACGTATCGGTGGTCGTGGACCGGTGTTTCGCGAAGGACGAAGCGGCGACAGGAGCTCACTTCTAGACCCCCGTTGCGTCACTGAGGAAATGGTGCATCACCTCGAACAGTGTCGTTCCAGGACTAGCAGAGACCCTCGGTATGGGTCTCACATGAAATCGTGGAGGCGTCCCTAGTATGTCAGAGTGAAGTGTCGGACATGTGAATCCCGTTTGAATTAATATTTTAATCGGACCTTGTTTATTGGTCAAGCCACCATTCCGCACCCGCCCTGAACCTAATTTGGCTGGCGACGCCTGGTGCGAAGCTTACATTCACGTCCGAAATGTAAACGGTTAAAGGCGAATGTGCAAGGAAAACATAAACAAGGAGCATTGAGACTATCGGGACTCGGAACCGTATACACCAGCCAAGCGGACCCTCTGGAGTCATTCGAAATGGGGCAGACTCTAGATCTCGCACATCTTCCATAGTGGATACGATAATATAGAAACCTTCAAAGAGATATAGAAGGACAGAATGGGTGGTTTACGGGTGAACAGGGAGCGGGTACAGACGACCACGTTCAGACGAGAGTCTACGCTCGAGACTTGTAATGAATCATGATAACTCCACTACATTCAAAGAGAGTGAGGTCCCTGATTTCAGGTAGGATCTGGGTTTAAACCCCTGAGGAAAGCATATTGGGAGTTCTTGCAAACACACGATAACTCGCAACCGTGAGAGTGTCGACGCCTAGTCCATGTTTGCCTCATCGCACGCCGGGTGACTGTGCCATCCCGGAATCCATCAGCCTACGTTGACAGTTTTCTCTCCCTCTCTCGCTTCAAATTATTGCTTTCCAAAGCCCGTGTACAGGAAAATGGCTATTCATCTTACGACTCCTGTGTCGGCCTCTGTATCAATCTTTCCTTAGCTCATGCTGCGCACTTCGGAAGCTCGCTCAACGGATCCTCAAGCCAATTGTCATGATCAGCAAGCCTCATCAAGCTCGCTTCAGCACGAGTCTCCCGTATTGCCTTTGTCAAGCCACCGCACTCAAATTGTATCTTCGTAGTGAACACAGGTTCACGTTACGCCAAAGCGCCGTCGATCCCGTCGGTCTTACCCTCTCTGACCTTCTCCGACTCTCCACCTTCGATATTCGCCACGAACTTGCCCGAGACTCTCCATGGCTAGTCCTCGGCGCTCTTTTATTGCTACGGCATCCTACGCAAATCATGTCCGGCGTTCTAATCTTGGACGAACACGCGCATGCGTCTCCAACAACCAAAGGCAATACCCCTTAAAGCCTAACGACTCTCTCACAGGTTACAATCGCCTGAGTCCGAGCTAGCTCCAACTTCCTGCACGACATGCTTGTCGTCTACCCTCTGTTGGGGCACAAGGTGCAGTCTCTTTGACATTGTATGAGCTTAACATCATATCGCACTCTCATTCTTGAAAATAATACAATTCGAAGCGTCGGTTGTCACTGGCACGTAAGTGGATAAAGGGGTCTTCGGTGTGCATTGAACCTGCTCTCACTCCAGATCCTAGCTGGGCTCGAAGAACATATCCTAGAAACTTTCTTAGCGCCAGCAGATTGCATTTAAGGCTATGCCTGTGATGATTCTAGGACTCACAGCCTGGAGATGCGGTTTAAATGTCTTTTCGGAAAACGCAACGGAATTACTGGTCCACCTCGGGTATAAGGTTTCTTTGAGACGCCAGAAGGTCAGTACAGCAGGTCTCATGAGTCCAAACCGAGCCGTACCCTGACCAGCTATCGCTGTGAGAGCCAATCTACCATCTCCAACGCTCACATTGGAAAGTTTCCAATTATTTGTGAGAAGAGTGCCCGAGAAAGCAGAAAAGGCGGTAGATTTTGTCTCGGAGTTTACTGCGCAGATCCCTAGATAACTGTTGACGATTTAAGCGAGGATTTTCGAGTAGGATGCAGGGTACGGACTTGTCGCATGGTTCTGACTCGTTAGTGCGTCACTTCATCTTCAGTATACCATACCCTGGGATCTGTGACTGTGAGGGACAGTAAGAGTAGGGCGCGATAGCCGACGAGTCACAACTTACGTTAGGAATCGACAATGTTTGCAGGCCGTCTGAACCAGTACTCCACTCCACTTCCAACGCGTCTGAAGGAGATGAAGTAGAGCCTATTCTGTTGCTTCACGACAAACACTTCGATAGATAATGATGGGTGGAGCTGCTGCTGTTTCAAACCCGTATCCGGCCACGGCGACTCGGTTTGGCAGCTGGAGCAGGCGATGCTGCTGCGGGGGGAGTTGGCATCAGGCTGTTCAAACAAAAATGAAGTAAGCGTCGAGTCCCTGCTTGGAAACGGATCTCACTTTAGCCCGGGAGCAGTGGTGCCATCTCGGGGGTATTGAGTCAGCAAGGCTTGTTGCAGCTTCTCCCAATTATGCTTGGTGTCTGGGTCGAGGTATGCGTACCACCGTAGCGCTTCTCCAGCCAAGCAAGATGAGGCGTAGGTGACGATCCAATCGTTATCCTTCTGCTTCCCTACATCGATAGCTTTGTCGCAGACTCCGCGGACGAACTTCTCCGCCTCCTCTCCACTCCCACCATGGAACATCGGGCGGTACCTCGAGATCATTGCGCGCCGAAGTAGTCTCCAACTCCCCTGAACTTCCTCATTTAGCGCACTCCACCACCTCATTGCGTCATACGCCATGCAAGTTGCCGCGAAATCTGCGACCCACTGGTCGTCTCGCTGCTTGCCTTGAGCGAAGGCGTGCTTCACGATGGCTGTGATAAACTCTTCGCATTCGATCGCATCTTGCCCTCGAAACTGTAATATACTAGAATCTGCTGTTTCAAGCAAGCCGAAACGTCAGGGCTCGGCGACGTCGGGCAGTCCGACGGACAAACCGTTTTGATCCATGAGCGGTTCACTCCAGAATAGCAATATGGAAAAGGGTGTCCTTGAGCTTATCGGGCCCCCAGCCTAAGCGCTTTCAGTAGGGAGTTGCGGTCCCAATGAGGCGTACGTAAGCGGTGGTTGTCGGTCCGCGTTCAGCGAAGAACAATCGCAAGCGGCGGCAGGATCTCATTTCTTTGGTGAACAGCCGTTGCCGGGAAGAGGAAATACCGCGCCAGTCCTAGCAGTGTCATTCGGGACTAGGAGAGGCGTTCGACATGTTTACCAAATGAAGCTGTGCAAATTCGAGGAGTAGCGCGTGAAGCAGGAGTTAAGACGCGTGGCTCCCGTTTGAATAACACGTTTCGCACACAATCAATTCGGTGCGAATACGATCTCCACTCTTCAGAAATCGTTATACTAAGTCAGCGGGGCTTTTGGATGAATATATCATGAATTCGGGTTCGATATACGTACAGTTATGCTAATCCTAAACTAGCTTGCAGTCAGCGACTATACCGCTGCTTGCCTTCAGCAAAGGCCCTGTTCAAGACCGCCATGGTAAAGTCTTCACACTCGGTTGCATCTTACTCGGTTGCATCTTTTCCTCGAAACTGGAGTTGATCTGTATCCGGTTTGCGAGACAGCATTGAACTCGAATGGTCCAGGTGCACCTCGGTTGGGCGGTCTAGTGGACAAACCTCTGTCGTCCATGCGCTCTTTGTTTGTGGATCGTCAATACAACGCCGACGTTCTTCAATTTCTTGAGGTCTGCCTGACCAGGTTTCTTTAGGATTTAGGGTAGAGGTGGAGAGAGACGTAAGCGGGTGTCAATACCTTGTTCGGCACGGGACGGAGTGGCCGGATCCCACTTCCGAGCAGCCATTTTGGGAAGGAGAACGTTGTGGCATACCAGCAGGTCGCTCGCGGGGATTCATCGAGGCTCCGGCATGAGAATTACATGAAATCTTCCAGATAGTAAATTCCTTCGTATATATGTGACAGGTGAATTCCGCGTACAAGATCTTGGTCTCCCTAATGTCTTATGGCCCGATAGAGTTATTGCGAGGATGTCTGGCTCCGCCCCGTGAATGAAAGTAATTGTCTCCAATTCAATTTTTGTGCTTTAGATTTAAGATTAAGATTCGGACATGTGGGCAATTGCAAGGCAGGGTGTCTGACACAGTTCTCAGGATTTTTCTGGCTGGCGCTTACTGTAACACAAGAGCCCGTGATTGTGCCACCGCCTTCGCCGACGATCGCACTGCTTCCAGCCGCAAAAAATATGAATCGAGCTGGGCTGGTATCGGGGGATCGCATGCGAGCTCAACGAGACGATCCGGGCCTTGCCACCGACTGGCACGATATGGTCGTTACAACCGCCTGTTGGCAGCGGCTTTCCCGGTCCCGACACAGGACGCGAAACAACGTTTTCTGACCCTTAAAAACGACGTAAAACCGACCTTAAAACCGCGGGTATTCTCCCTCGGGTATTATTGGTGCTGAAAACCTTGGAGGAAAATTTCATATTTTTTGTTGGGTTTATTTCATCAAGGTACCCGTGAAAAAATGGATAATTCTACGTCGTCATATCACATGATGTTACCCGCCCCCCGCGGTCAGGGAAGATGGCAATCCCGGCCGATGCGTCGTCGCCGTTTGGAACAGTGGCAAGGGGGCAACGTCATTGTCCATCCCAAGTAGATATTTGATGTGATAGCTCATTTGATCGATATTTACGCATTTCATGGACTTATTATTTTTTGAACGTGATCATACGGGAACCATCCGCCGCCGCCGCTGCTTGGTCAGCGAAGCGTTCTCCAGCGTGTATGGTGCTTTGATACATGAGCATTCTATTAGCTAGTTTTGGAAATTATAGACATGTACATCACTAGATTTATTTGGCTGATGGTGTGAGTGAGTTAAATGTTCGGGTTATGCCTTGCCACCTTCCCCGACGACGAAGACGACGACGACGACGACATGTTGGTTGGAATTGCCATCGTCCCTGACCGCGGCGGCGGGGTAACATCATGTGATGTGACGACTTGAAGCGGTGGACCCTGACACCCTTGGGGTTGCTCGGCTGAGGTCATCTCCGAGGGGGGTGCTGTGGGTTGCTGGCGAAGGGGGGGTTGCTGGGTAGAATTATCCTGATAAAATCTAAGATAGTTTGTGCGATTTTATATTAGGTTTCGGGAGGCAAATCTGAGATTTTTTTATGGAACCAAAAATCGGATGCAAAACGCGGATGCGGAAGATCGTTCCGGAGAACCCTCGAGTAAAAGCGGATGAAAAACCCATGATTTTCAATCGAGGTTTTCAGGCTGCAGTATATCTATTATAAAATCTAGTGTATTATGACAGGGTTTCACTAATAATAAAAATACGGAAGATAATATTTGGCAATCGTGATGGAGGGACTTGCCGATAGGCGATTACTATAGCATGACTAAGCGACAGCATGACTAAGAGATAGGATGATTATTTGATCAGATGATTGGACGATTGAGTGATTGGATGATTGGACGATTCAGCGATTGGACGATTGGAAGACGGAACGCTGGAACGGACGACTGGATTGGACGACTGGACGACTGGACGACTCCTGGACCGCTGGGCGACTGAACGACTGGATGACTGGGTGATTGGACGATTGGACATTGGGGTGATCTAGATTTGGTGATTGGACGATTAAACGACTGGAGACTGGACCGGTTTGGGCAATCTAGGCTCGGCTAAGGAGCAACCCGGTCTCTGTAAGTCCGAAGATTCAGACTCACGTATCCCTTGTCGATTCCGATAGCTTGTATTACACGCGTAGGCTTGAGTGGCACAATAAACGTGTTTTTAGAAGTTCGGGGGGAAAAGGGCCCCGTACAAGATACATCCACGCTAGCTACTTCTACGAGGTGAGAACAAAGAGGGTAAACAGAAACGTAGAGAGAAAGAGATAATTAGGAATCGCGGGGCTTTCGGTTACGGTTGAGCGTCGGCCGATTCAGGTTTGATGAGGGTCGGCGATTCTGCGGGGGAATGGAGCGAGCATTAGTCCGTGCGCGTCTGTGGTCCGTAAGGGGTCTCGAGCCCTTACAGTCTCCCGCTGACCAAACGCCTTCCCACAAGCCAACGAGTGTTCGCGTTCAAATCTCGACTTCTCCGTCGATAATTAAGCAAATCGGAACCACCCACAGCTTTCATTCAATCGTCCTGTCATCCAGTCGTCCAATCCAGTCGTCCGTTCCAGCGTTCCGTCTTCCAATCGTCCGATCGCTCAATCGTTCACTCAATCGTCCAATCACCTGATCACATAATCATCTTATCTCTTAGTCATGCTGTCGCTTAGTCATGCTATCGTAATCGCCTATCGGCAAGTCTCTCCATCATGATCGCCAAATATTATCTTCCGCATTTCTATTATTAGTGAAACCCTGTGAGAATACACTAGATTTTATAATAGATATACTGCAGCCTGAAAACCTCGATTGAAAATCATGGGTTTTTCATCCGCTTTTACTCGAGGGTTCTCCGGAACGATCTTCCGCATCCGCGTTTTGCATCCGATTTTTTGTTCCATAAAAAAATCTCAGATTTGCCTCCAAAAACCTAATATAAAATCGCACAAACTATCTTAGACTTTATCACGGGTACCTTGATGGAGTAAACTCGACAAAGAATATGAAATTTTCCTCCAAGGTTTTTAGCACCAATAATACCCGAGGGAGAATGCCCGCGGTTTTAAGGTCGGTTTTACGTCGGGTTTTAAGGGTCAGAAAACGTCGTTTTGCGTCCTGTGCGATGTCCTAAACAGTGTATAGGCTCCCGCTGAAATTTGGATCTAATGAGTACAGTTTTCTTTGATACGTGTGAGCTCAAACATGATGTGAAGCTTCATGACTTTAACAAACCCATTGATACATTTGGACATCTCAAATACACCGAAAGGAAAGGGCGCCTCCTTCTCTACTAAGCAGAATCGCTCCGCCACCGAATCTTAAATTGGCTCGAAGGTAAACTCCTAAAACGCGCCACGGCATGAACAAGCTGTGTTCTTTACCTCGCCCTTCCAGCATTTACTGAGCTTACCGCAAGGTAGTTCGGCCAGGCTGTTACACTACAAGCAAACCAGACAGCGTTGGATGACGAGTTCCATCTTGGATACAAAGCCTCTTTGGGAAGAGGAAATTCAGCACACGCGGTGACGGACGGTAAATTGAACTGTACCTGTGCCATCAGTCACAGATACGGTCATAAGTCCATCACTGCCGGTGTCCATGGCAGAAATCTTCCATTTCTTGGTCACGGGACTGCCAGCGCTCGCTCGCGTTAGGTTGGTTGTATTCGTCCGAGACTCAACCGCACAAAACATCATAGTCCTGGTGACGGCTCAGGGGACAGATTATCACGGGAGCAGGAGCTACAGACCTAAACGACTTCAAAACTTGAGAATTCCACCTCAATCCGAGAATATCAAACCCAGGTATCTGTGACTGCGAAGGATATTAAGAACTAGCCATTCGGCAAGCTAGCAGATTGCAGCTTACCCCAGAAATCAACAAGGTTTGCAGACCGTCAGAGGTAGTCCTCCACTCCAGTTCCAAAGCATCTGTAAGAGAAGACGTAGAGCATAATCTGCCATCGGGTGGCAAACGCCTTGATAGATAGTGATGGGTGGAGCAATTGCTGTTGGAAAACCTTAGCCGACCATAGCGATCGCTTTTGGGAGCTGGGCCAGGCCACGCTGCCGGAGCGGGGGTTGGGACCAGACTATTCAAAGAGAAATCAAGGAAAGTTACACGGATTTCTCTGAAGATGATTTTCACCTTATGGCTGAACCGTTGGGGCCGTCTCTCGGGTATTGAAACAGCAGGGCTTGTTGTAGCTTCTCCCAGTTCCCTTTAGTGTCCGAGTCGAGGTATATAAACCATCGAAGCGCCTCTCCGGCCAAGCAAGACTCCGCATACCCGACGATCCACCCATTATCCTGTCGCTTTCCCTCATCGATTGCTTTGTCGCAAACCGCGCGTACAAACTTCTCCACTTCCTCTCCACTCCCCCCATAGAACATCGGACGGTATTTTGAAAGCATTGCGCGTCGAAGAAGTTTCCAACTTTCTTGAACATCGTCATCAAGCGCACTCCACCACACCAGCGCGTCATCCGCCATACAGGTCGCCGCAAAATCCGCCATCCACTGATCGTCTCGCTGTTTACCTTGCCCGAAGGCGAGTTTCAAGAGTGCGGCAATGAAGTTTCTGCATTCAGTTGCATCTTGTCCCCGAAACTGCAGTTGGCCAGAATCTGTTGCGTGGAACGATGTTCAGATCGGCGGCTGAAATACAGCTAGGTGAGGCAGCCTAGCAGACAAACCTCTCTCATCCATGAGCGCTTCGCTCGCGGCTACTAGTATAGAGACTCTTTCTCAACTGATGTGTTCCTGCCTTGGCTGGGTTTCCTCAGGGTGGAGGGCGCAGAGATAAGGTTGGGTTGCTCGCCAACCCCTATCCACCCGCCTCACAAAATCAAAACCCCGTTCATCTACGTCCCACGGTTGGTGTGATATCTCAGAGTAATCAATCAGCGGGCTTCTAATTCTTGCACTTCTTTGTAACGTGCGTCGAAATACCGAGGCCGACGTCAATAAAAACATACATAGTGGTACATAAAGTGTTGTAAAATGAGCTGTTTGGCACTTGTAATGTCGGCATCTATTTGTCCCTCTCCCTAGCGGCAAACGGGTACCTTTTCCCTGTCAATGCCGAATGCTACACACAGAGGTTGTTAGAATACTACCTAGACATCGTTGGTACGAGTTATTATTGAGCATTCGTCAAAACACCTCCGTTCCGAGCGCGTTTTATCGACGGCTCCCGCCATCGTCCACCAGAGCTGTCGGATAGCATCTGGAGGGTAGAAATGAGAAGAGTGTACCTTTGATATTTACGTACTACATGGACACTTGTGTGCGAGGTATCAAATAGCTGCAGGACGACCTCAACTCCGGCGAAGGACGAGTGTCTCGGCGGCGACAGCCGTCGAACGCGAGGCATTTACCCTATCACTTGTGATCTTAGAGAGACAAGCCAAGGAAGTGTTCATTTGAGCAAGGGACCAGGTGTAGTCGGAGTAGTGGCGTTACTAGTGTGGAAAATACGGCGAGCAACCCCTTGTCGCTCTCCACGCGACGTTGCAAGTCCTGATTGGGTTGCTCGTCAACCCCCTATCCACCCGCCTCGCACAGCGCGCAAAACGACGTTTTCTCACGAGGGAATTTTGCCGGAAACCCAGCAAAAACCCCGCCCCACCTGCCTTATTAGGCAGGTGGAGGTGATTTTTTGGTGATTTTTTGCTAGGTTTTTTGCTCCAGAAAACGTCGTTTTGCGTGCTGTGTCGTAAAATCAAAAGCCTGTGCTTCTACATCCCACGGTTGGCGTGATATCTCAGAGTGACCAATCAGCGGACTTCTAATGCTTTCACATCTTTGTATTATGTATGGCCACGCCTCGGCGCGGGTTACCCAAACCGGTTTCAGGGTGGTCAAATCACGCTTTCGCGGGCGGTCAGGACATCATAATATTGAAACGATCGGTCATGGCTACAACTCAGAAGTGACTACCCAGGACCACCTAAGCTTTCTCGTTCCCTTTTCCTTTGATAGATCAGAGCAGAACGAGCTCAAAAAGCTCTCGGTATTCGGCCCGGGATCGAGCGCTCGCCCGGGCGATCGGCACACCCTCCTCGCCCTTGCGTAGAAGGAGGATCGCCTTAAGCTTAAAAGATGCTTTGAATCTGGGCCTTGTTCGCAGACTTTCTCATTCCAGAGGCTCCAAATCTCCTTGCGCAATCAGTTGGTCCTTCGGTTTGATTTCCTTCATCCCGGTGACGTCATGTACGGCCTTGAAGAGCTCATGCTAGACGAACGACCGCGTTAGCGCGAGTTCATTTAGCCTGAATGAGACGTACCCGTCGATTTCCTCTTTTCGATTGAGGACAGGACACAAGGACGGTGTGGTACTTGGTTGCGGCTGGTCCGAATAATCGTTTTAGCAGCTGCTCGTAGTAGTGACCCGGCGAGCCGCCTCATGGCGAGAGTCGCTCCGTTATTGACTGGCATGTTTTCTGGCAGTGAGTTAGGAAAGAGGCCAAGCATCGGCGACTTCGTCGGTGAGCGGAGGGAAGCGAAAGAAGATTCCCAGTTCTAACATTGTTCTCGATCGAGTCGTCGGATTTGGAATTGCAGTCGGAGACCAGCTTAGCACTCTTCGACCCTAACCACGGGCGGAACTTCATCATCATCGGAGGCTTGAAGTTTGGATACTTTATTGTTCTTGAGCTGCGAGACATGATAGGCAAGAGGGGGTAAGGACCGGACGCGGAAGCGGAAGGGGAAAGGGGAACGAGCACGTGGCAGCAAACAGCACTAGACAGGGGGATGACGAGAACAAAATTAATAAAGTATGAAAAGAAACGGCTTAGGCAAATGGGCGCTTAAAAGCAAACTAATTCCGCTGGCAAGACCCATAACCTATCGAGACGGTTATGGGAACATGCCTCGAAATGCCGAGACCGACATCAATAAAAACATACATAAACCTGTTGTATATTGAGCTGTTGGGCACTTGTCATGTCGGCATCCATTTGTCCCTCTCCCTAGCGGCATAACGGGTACATCTTCCCTGCCAATGGCGAATGCTAGACACAGAGTCTTGTTGTTAAGATACTAAGCTAGGCATCTTTATTACGAGCTATTATTGAGCACTCATCAAAACACCTACGTTCCAGGGGCGTTTGTCGACGGCTGCTGCCATCGTCCGCCAACGCTGTCGGACTTGGATAGCATCTGGCGGATAGAAATGAGAAGAATGTACCTTTGATATTTACATACCACGCGAAAACTATGTGCGAGGTATCTTACTACTGTAGTATGACCTCATCTCCGGCAAAGGACGAGCATCTTGGCGGCGACAGCCGTCGCACGCGAGGCATTTGCCCGATCCCTTACTTTATGGTAACAGCCGAGTGACCAATCAGCGGGCTTCTAATGCTTTCACTTCTTTGTACATGCCTCGAAATGCCGAGACCGACACCAATAAAAACATACATAAACGTGTTGTATATTGAGCTGTCAGGCACTTGCTATGTCGGCATCCATTTGTCCCTCTCCCTAGTGGCATAATGGGTACATCTTCCCAATGCTGAATGTCGAACATAGAGTTTTGTTGTTAGGATACTAAGCTAGGCATTTTTAGTACAAATTATCATTGAGCATTCATCAAACACCTACGTTCCAGGGGTGTTTTGTTGACGGCTCCCGCCACCGTCCGCCGACGCTGTCAGACTCGGATAGCATCTGGCGGATAGAAATGAGAAGAATGTACCTTTGATATTTATACCACGCGAACACTGTGTGCGAGGTATCTGATTGCTGTAGTATGACCTCATCTCCGGCGAAGGACGAACAGCCGTCGAATGCGAGGCATTTGCCCTATCGCTTACTTTATGGAGACGGCCGAGGAAGAGTTCACTCGAGCAAGTGACCAGCTGTAGTCGCAATGGTGACGTTACTAGTTTGGAAAGTGCCTATCTGAGCGGCGAGCAACCCCCTTGTCGCTCCCAACGCGACGTTGCAAGTAAATTCAAGACGCCGGTTCTTCGACGTCCCACGGTTGGTGTGATATCTCGGAGTAGCCAATCACCGGCTTCCCTGCCCCATACCGCGCCCATCGCAAACCGTCCCGAGTGCTGGAAAGTCAAGGTGATATCGTTAGTGAAATATATACGGAATATCTATCCTCCTATTTTAATCGAGTCTCAGTAGTCACTGAATTACTTGCTCACCTCTGCAATGGCAACGAGTATCCCAAATTTCTGGCACAACACTCGACGCTAGATGCAGATGGGCTCTAGCTCGGCGTCATGTCTTTCATTTCAGATTGAAGAGAAGGATTGATTCGAGGGTTCCCGGTGCATTGTCCGCTCGAATGCTGTCGACTGGCACCCGGCGGGTGGTAATGAGTCGCGGATGTTCCCTGAAGGCACCGCACAGCGGTAAAGTACGACCCGCCTTTGTGGAAAGACGAGCGTCTCGGCGGCGGCAGCCGGCGAACGCGAGGCTTTTGTCCTAACACGGATGCATGGAGAAGATCTACGCCATTTAAGCTAGAAGACCCTTTCTAGACCTAGGCATGAGCTATGGCCGGAATGTCGTCAGTGAGACACTGAAAAGCACCGATCTAAACGGCGAGTGACCCTCCTGTCGCTTATCAAGCGACGTTGCAAGTGTCAAACGGCGTTCGGCATTCTATGGAGCGGCCGGATCTCACCTCCGAACAACCGTTGGAGAAGGAGATTTGGACCAGGACTTGATCGGGGATTTGCAGAGGCGTTCAGCATTGGAATCACATGAAATCATGCAGATAGCAAAGTCCTTTCTATACCTGTGACATGCGAATTCCGCCTGTAAGACCTTCGAGTTCGCCCCCCAAATATCGCCTTACGGCCTCATGCAAGTTGTACCGCCACTGTCTCGTCCTGCATCGTGAATGAAGCCACTTTGTCCATAGTCATATATGCGCTACGTGGAGTTGAGCTCAAGACTCGTACTGGTGGTCAATTGCCAGACATGATGTCCAACACAGCTGTCGGACTTTCCTGCACGGCCGCAGGCCGGCGGCAGAGCCCGGCAGCACACTACCGCCTTCGCGGACGATCGCACTACTCGCAGCCACAGAGATGTGGTCACGGTTTGACTAAGATGGGCTTATCGCATGCGAGCTCAACGAGGAGCCAATTTGAGCCTGCTGCCGACCAGCCCGGTGCCGTCATACTTGCGGATCGAAGCCGCTTTCACCATGCCCAGGCCGCTAGGGACGCATCGAGCCGGTGTACGAATGTTGCATTCCACAGTTTCTCAGAAAAATGGATCTGCGGGAAATGAGTAGCCGGTACTGTTTATAGAGTTCCTACTGTCCCGTCTTTGTTAGCTGAGGTTCATGCGTCAGCAGACGAACCTCCCCGGCTCTCCCATTGGTCGCAGTTTCGGCCATGGTGGAAAACACGACCGATATCCAAGCGAGTGGAGTTTATTCCTAGACCTTGCATTTATTGGTCTGCACTGAGCGGGTTGAAGGATATTCTCTAGTATTTGATTAGAATGGAAGAATGTGCTGAAATTCATGAAGATAAAGGA
>WSUI01000548.1:0-11123 GCA_019633595.1 Tulasnella sp. UAMH 9824
TAAACAGCCGACGGTAGACAGTGAGACGGATCGTTCAACCCAATCATACTTTTACATTCCTAATACAGCATACAGCTTAACTGATACTTTTGTGCTTATCAAATGATGCTGAAACTTCCGTAATCATAGTGAAGGTCCGGCTGCAACCGCAGTACTCTCCAACGCAACTGCTCCCTGAGGGCTGGCAGATGAATCTGGTCGAGGAGATTGGCTGTCCGGTTCTGGAGACGACTGCCAGATGATCACCCCGCCACTTCTCGATGCAGACGCCAACAGCATCCCTGTACTGCTTTCCTGGACTACTCTGCATGTAAATGTCGCAATGTCGTACGCATTCAGACTGCCGGAAAACTCTCTTATTTGAGTGGATCGTAGAGTGTGGAGCATGTGGCCTGTGGCACGGTCCCAGACGTAGATTTCGTTTTCTGGTAACTTCATGGTTAGTACTCGAAGAAATTTCCGGCCCGGAAAACATACCGCCGTTGCAGGCGATCACCCATTCGTCGGACTCGCCACTAATCGAGCGTTTTTATGAGAAACAAGCCCTATACGTTACGCAATGCGTATTTACTCACCCAAAATGAGCTTTTCCAACGATTCTTGGTGCTGCAGCCCGCTTGGGGTCGATGGACCCTGGTGTCGCTGGGGCATATACCCGACAGAGCTCAAGGCGCACTCTATCTTTGGAGTCTCGCAGCTGCCAAAGTTCAGGGCAGGAACCATCTCCGTACGATACGAGACCAAACATTCCGTTTCGATTAACAGCGATGCGGTTCGCGTCGGCCAAAATTGAAGCTTCAGTAGGTGTTTGAACGGGTTCCGCGCCACTCTGGTCCATATCGTATACTGAATAAGCCAAGTGAATCGTAGTTCAGTATAACCGGGACGGTCTGTGATTGTCACCAATATCCTTGCCTATGAGCCGCCTCTCGGGCTTTGCGTCCCTAGGCTTCTGAAAATCTAGTTTCGTGAACGAGGGTTCCGCAACTTCCGCGGTGACTGTAGCAACTAAAAATAGGGTACTTTCCTCCATAATCAGTTACATACCACAAACCAGTGTCATTTTTACATTCTCTGCGCACTCACCCGTACCGTCGTGCAAACTGGCCCTGGTTAGCGTTTGGCACAATGGCGATATCATGAATGTGAATGCGAGAGCGCGACAGATCCGTGAACTGCCTCTCCGTCTTCCCTTTCCGACTCTGAGCCGACAAACGCATCCGTGAGACGTGCGACAAAAGCCAACGTATCCGCAAACTCACATAGATATGCACTTCTCCGTCAACCACCGCAGCAAACGCTAGTCCACTTTGCAGCCACGCAATGGGACCAATAGAGGATGAGATCTTAGGAGTTGTAAAACTGCCCTGCAACAATGAATGCGCGACGAATTAGACTCTCTCCCAGCCCGGTCACCCTTGTCAAAGAAGAAACTGACCCTGTTTCTATCCCAAACTTGAAATCCCTTGTTGAGGATGTTAACAATATAAGCGCCGTTTGGAGACCAAGCAAATCTTTCGGTGGGGGCGGGAATGGTGATGGGTTCCTCATCGAACGCGTCGGTACTCCAAATCGCAACCCTCGCGTCCACACGGGAGACCGCAAGCCATTTCCCATCGGGAGAGAAGTGCATATCGCGTCCCACAGGGCGCTCGAGCAGTAAAGCATGGACCGGTCGAATGCTGTTAAGCTCGCTTCGTCGAGAGCCAGTGGTTGCCATGGGACTTGATTGGATCACTTCGCGGAGGCTCGGATCGCGCACGAGTTCCCAGGCGCGGCGTCGGAAAGTTCTTTGAAGAATCGGTGTGGAAGGCCCGAAGAAGTGTTCCTCTAGGGCCGGGGAGGTCGGGGAAAGCGGACCACCCGCGCCTTGATCCGGATAAAGTGTCAGTGGACTTGGGGGAGCTGCTGAAAACCTCTTGGCTTGTAGTTTCCGACTTTGCCATCTTGTCAGTGCATCTGGAGGCGGTTCTATTGAAAGAAGCCCGATAGGCCCGCTTGCGGTACTGTTGGTATCTTTAGGAGCTGGCGCCGTTAGATTGGAGCCTCCTATTGGCAGCTCATCCTGGGGTGCGTGGATTGAAGGGTATCGACGGAGCAGGCGGCCGATAACCTGATTCCAGTTTCGGCGCAGCCACGTGACGAAGTCGTGCCCAGAGTCAACAAACGTTGCCCCAGCGAGAAAGAGGTAATACTTCATCTTGCGCCACACGATCGGCAATGGGTTAATCCCGGAGTCGCGGAGCTCTTGATGTATGGCTCGTTTGTACTCTCGCAACCGTTCCCCAGTTTCCCAGATAACGACGGCAATCAAAATAATCGCAGTGGCCACCGTTTGAGCTGTGGCGCAGGCAGTTACGACGACTCCAAGCTTCGATCCGAAGGTCCAGGCGACGAGGCCGACTGAGAATGTCAGGACAGCGGCGACCAGGCAAGCAATAGGCGCGTGATTGAGGCAGAAAGAAGCCCACACTAAAAGATTGAATCAGTCCCACAATTCTCGTATCTTTAGACACAACTTACTAGGGAGGGCGCCTCTAGGAGATCGGCTAGAGTTAAAAAATTCCTCTCAGCCACGATCACCGATTCGCCTAAGGGCACGACGAACGTACTACATCGCGGTTCGCCCTAAAAGAAAAGCCCCACAAAATCAGCAGGACTTCATAATTATTGCGTCAACGGTCACCCACAGTGCATAGCTAACTGGGAGTTGATAGCCGAAGCTATACTCAAGATTAAGGACGAGACCCATAAAGCCCGCACAACTGTTCCAAGATGACTAGACACCTAAGACTGAGAATCGAAGCGGAGGGAAAAAATATGAAATTCAGCTTACCGGGTTCCATCGACCGAATACTATGTACAACTGTTCAATCTCCCGGAACGATCGTGTAAAAGATAGGTGAAGACCGACCTGAAGCGTAGTTGCTGTGACTGCGGAGAAGAATGTTGCCTCCAAGAACAAATAACAGTTAGCCCAAAGGCACGTGGGAGCAGGTCAATTGAGCTCACAACCGCGGATATGTTCTGAAGCCAGTTTTGAGAGCGATCCTGGGCATCACGAATGGCTTGGACGCCTAGGGAAACCGTTCCGTGAGTTTTAGTTCGAGACACCCATTTATATATCGTACCATCCTTGGAAAACTCTTTCAATGCTCTTCCCGACTTATTAACGTAGGTGGTCATCTCCTCCATGACCTGCATCATGTACCGCCAATCGGCCGCAGAGTTCTCGAAAGAGGTACCTGCACGCGGTGTAAGAGGGAACTCATAAATCTCAGAAGCTGTAAAGCGCCCAACATCATACCTTCATATGCGTTCAGTGCATTGGCCCTGTATTCCAACCAATACCGAAACGCTTCCAATGAGTCCTCAAGTCTTTTGTCCGCGAACTCAGGAATGTCTTGCAAACTTTCGAGGAACTCTCGCAAAGTCTCTGACAAGCTCCTGAAACTTTTGGCCAACATCCAAGACGTCATTGGGCCATTTCGAAGATCCTCCGGAAGAACGCTCTGGGGTCTCTCCTTGTTCGTCGCGAATTTGGTCCAGATCTTTGCGGCGGTGAATCTCATTTGATCCAGGATTTTCATCATTTGATCCTCTAAATTTCGTGCCGCATGTATAAGTCCGCTAGAGGAGCCAATAGGGCGGACAGCTCGCATGAATATCTCCAAATTTTCCTCCAACTCCTTCACGCTTCTTCTCACGCGAAGATACCAGAGCGATAAATATAATGAACCGACGCTCTTTAATCATTTTGACTTACTTTTCGAACAAGGTGAAATCCTTTCGAGAATCTCTTTGAAGCTGACTGTCGCCCATGAGCCGCTCCGCGGGTTGTTGTCTTTCCCAGTTGGATTGCACTTCGGCGAGAAATTTCCCCGCGATCATAAGTGCCGGTAGTCGTTGGGTTACATCATGTAAGTCCTTTAGTGCCTGTGATATTTCTTCAGCGTTCATCATGGCGCATGAAAATGGTGTTTAACGTAGTGCTGCGGGGTGAAAACGGCGCAGAGGTGAGCCGCCTGAGTGCTGAAGGGGAGGGAAGGGCGAAGTCGAGATTCGCGAAGTCAATCCTTAGACCGTCTTTAAAATATATATCCTTCTGCTAGAGTTTCTTCCGCCTGGGGATTAGAGGGACGTTATGGACCCCGTCTAACTCAAGCCTTACACCTGAGCCATGTACCATTGCACCCCACCCGCATAAAGCCCAGACCGAAAGCTTTGTTCCTTTTGTTTGGTGTGAGAGCACCGTTAGTGGAGCAGATGAGCAATGCTCCGTAAAAGTATAACACTCATATGATCTAGTCGCCATCTCCCGAAACCTCGTAGGTGACTGAGTGCAGCGTTACCTAGATGCCCCTGGGTAAATATTTATTATGTTTTGAAAACAAAAGAACTGGATCCTCGTGCTGAGCTGCGGTTGGCTACCAGGAAAGAATCCCAGGAAGACCAAACTTGGGGATATCGGCGCTGTGGGGCTGATGAGACGTTTGCGCGTGGATGCCTCAAGGCTTGCATACATAGCAGTGCATACCTCAATAGATAGAGGCTTGAATGCCGACGGCCCTGTATAATCTACGCTCTAGTGGTTCTTCTCCAAAAACGATCTATTCCGCTTTGAAGCGACACTCGTACTGTCAGTACCCTGCACCAATCGATAACGCCCATCCCACAGTCTGAGGATAATGCAATCGCTGTGCTAGGTGCCCCAAATATTTTGTAATGTGAGGCGAGGCAAACCCAGTGGCAGAAAGATAAGGGACCAATCCCTCACGCCCAAGACTTTCCCCACCCTTTGGCCCATGGAAAATAATAACTTGCGGTTAAAGTTCCGGGTCGCTCTAATCTCGCATGCCGGGCCTTGAGGCTAGGTGGAAGGCGCTCGTGAACTTCCCCGAAAAGAAGGGTTCGAGCCTGGAAGGCAACTAGTCCATATTCGGACATATGATCGGACCTAAGCCACAAGCTTCCCTGAAGCCTCCCGCGAAAGCCACTGAAAAGCACTCCAAGGCCACGTTTGCTTGTATTCACTTCACAAAAGTTATAAATATATATAAGCCACATATAATTAATGGCGGCTGCATGCTTGCAGGCTGCCCTTTGCGGCGTGGTCCCGAGATCACCGAAGCCACAAAGCGGTCAGACAGCCAATTACGGAGACCCCGGGTTGCTTCCTCCGTTCCAAGTCGTGTACCAAAGAATAAGAGAGTTCCCATTGGCTATAATTAGTGGGCGCCACTCGACATATTTGGCGTGACGGTCAGTATGGTCGGGTGGTTCATCAGGGCTTTTCAATGAACCCAACGTTACGGGACCTCCGTCTCGTGGAATAAGTGATATAGGGTTACCGAGGTCATATGGCATATGGACTGGGCAAAGCGGCTCTCGCCTCCGGAGGCCGGCGTTAAGTGTGAGGGCTTCTACTGGATTTAACTTTTCCACCTCACGAATGGGCGATACGGGATTACTATGCTCTTCTGGAACTGTACAATAAACAAGTCACGCAGAACCGACTTGATCAAGAAACGAAACGGTGACCTCAGGGACTCAGAGGGTAAGGGGTCCAACGTGCCTGAAGATTTTTGGCTTCGCTGAATCAGAGGGTCGGGAATGGTCGTTTCTCAATCTTATTCCTTATTTATACAGCCCTAGCTAGTACAGTGCATAAAGTGCGACATGTTATGACTCTTCAGGGTTGCTACCAGTCACAGAGATTTCGCCAATAGTAGAAGCGATCAAGGGCGGAAGGGGGCCACCGTTGGAAGCGGGATCTAAATCCGCAGGCTTCCCTCTCCATATTATTACTCCATCATGAATACCACATGCCAAAAGTGGAGCTTTCATATCCTTGTTGGTAGGACACCACGAGATAGCACTGGCTTCCCCGCGTGTGTTTCCCTGCTGAACGCCCCCCACGGCATGGCCAAGCTGGCTGGATATGCAATCCCATATGTAAATTTCGCCTTCTATTAAGGAGCTCCGTGATCAGTAATGGACTGAAAACCGATTCTTTTCTTACTTTTAGTCCCCACTACAACAAACTCGTCACAGTCTCCCCTAGGGAAAGGTAGCCAGGCTCAGTTCAGGACCAAATTCGGCTAAGCAGGACTACGCGAGTCCACTTACCCAAAGCATGCTCGAGTTTGGACTACGAAGTCGCTACCCGTGCTGTCATCCTTCGGTGCGGAGCTGGGTACGTAAAGGTGACAGAGCTCTAGGATAACCTTTTCGCCCTCTATTCCAATATGCCAGAGCTCCGGAGCACCGCCTTTGTATGATACAAGGACAAATCTTCCATTTTTACTGACCGTCACATTTTGAGCATGTCCCCGGAGTGGAACTTCAACGACAGGCTTTTTGGTTTCGAGGTTGTAGACTACTCATGTGGCGTCAGCGCGAATGAAGGCAGTCCAAATCTCGGACAGATACCTAGTATGCGACTCTGCGGCTGGACGTTCTTGGGACGGGGTGGTTGCAACCGCGTCTCAAATATTGATAGCAATCCATTATGCCAGGAATCATCCAGAGGCTCATCTTTGATAGACGCAACAATGACCAGGAGGCTGGGGGGCGTGAGGAAGGCTGTAACTCAGGAGACGCTCTTTGGATCACAATCCTGCCTACCTCTGTTTTCCGGAGCCGTCGTCAGGGAATGCCGCCATATCGTGTATCCGCAGCCTGCGCAAGGAGATGGGCTGGTGATGGTCTACAGTTCTAGTTGATTCATTCTAGGGGAGGTTCATGTCTCTGGGTACCTGTTTGAACTTCATAGCCACTCACTGCTATCCAAAGAGATTGGCCAGCTGCGGCTGCAAATCGCTCGGCACCAGGGAGCCACGTGAAGGCCTCAAAGCCTTCTTTTCGTCGCATCATCTTAGCTTTCCCCTGGATGGCTCTCGTCAGTCAAACGAAAAGGTCCAGGAATAGGGATACTCTTACAGTTAGAGGCTCCCAAATCATCACACCGTCCTCCCGACCAATCAAAAGGGATTTGCTGTCTGAGGACCACATTACACTTCCCGGACGTCCCGGAACTGAAGACTGCCATCTGAGTTCGTCTCCAACCTTCCAGAGACCTACCGTACCATCCGCAAAAGACACCGCTAGCCAATCCCCGTCTGGAGCGAATTTGAGATCGTGCACCGCTCCAGCACCCTTTCTTGGCACAATAGGCGCTGTGGGCTCAAGACTCTTAAGCTCTCCTCGCCCGTACGGCGACATTGGTAGTGCGTTCACAAAGGAGCGCCAGTCCGGCTTTCGCACAAGGTGCCATGCGTGGTTGTAGAATCTTCGATCGGGTGCGTTGTGATTGATCCCAACCGGAGACAGGACTTGTGGAATGGAATCCAGGGTGGACATGTTTTGCGTTTGAATCTGCAGTCCTCCTTGCCACGATGTTCCTGAAGGTTGGTCCTTGGGTTGAGTGCTTCCTGTTTCGGTGAGACCTTTTGCGTTCTCGACGGGGTTTGTCAAGACATTCAGTGTTGTTACGCTCAAGACCGGTACCGTCGATGGCGTTGATGTAACCGGAAGACCTTCTAAGAGTAGCTCATCCAACGCCAAAGGAGGATCCAGCGGTCGAGCGCGGCGAGGCCATCGCCTACGGAACCGTATAGATGCCAAAGACCGCATCCATGGCCCTATCAGCTTCGCTATCTTGGATCGTAGATGGTTAAGCAAAGTAGACATGACCCCCAAGCGGCGGCGACTGCCACCTCCTGCATCGGATTCCCGGCTAGCTCTATGAGACTTGTACGCCCGCTACCTCTCGCCAGCCTCCCAAAAAATCACAATGAGAAGGATAGCGGATGTCAAAGAGGTCAGGACAGTGGCGCAGGTGGTTACTATCCTCCCTTGGGACGAGGAATAAGTGTATCCCACTAACCCGGTGGAAAAAGTAAGGACTGAGGCGACTAAGAGAACGATGGGTGTGTGATTCAAGCAGAGGGACATCCACACTAAGTCAAGTCGGGATTCAGCCAGAAATCAGGGATGAATGAACGAACATCACTGACGTGGGAGGGCGCTTCGAGGCGATCGACTTCAGATGAAAATAGAATTAGTAGGCGCCGCCTACCAGGAACACCGACTTACTACATAGCGGCTCTCCCTGGCTTGTAGAATTACGGGTCAGCTCGGCGCCATTGCTTGGGACAGGCTTGTACCCACAGTGCATGGCTAATTGAGCATTCATGGCTGATGCGACACTCAAAACTAAAGACGAAATCCAGAGTGCTCGAACAATTTCATCAAGAATTGAGCTGGATTGGCCGCTATTAACTGGAGAATAAGTTTCCGAGTATAAGGATCGCATTGTTCCTTACTCATTGCCGCTGGAAGTGTACTGCATGATCGTGGAGGAACTCGGAATTAGTCGACCATGTTCGTGACATTCAAAATGCGACCGGTAGAGCTAGACCCGACCTGGTCCCCGGACCGCAAAATTTCAAAGGATTACAGACACACCTGGAACGTAGTTGCTGTAACGGCAGATAAAAAAGTGGCCTAGAGTAAAGCAACGCGTATAGTGTCAAGATCTCGACGAGGTTAGAGCCGCTTACCACAGTCGACATGTTAGTCAATTGTAACTGAGAGCGACTCTGGGCCTCTTGAATAGCAGGCACCCCTGAAAATATCTCCATCAACCAGGGACATTAAAAGCGCGTATACTCGGACAAGCCACGAACCTTTCTCAATGAACTTGTCAAGCGCCTCTTCGAGCTCTTCCAAGTACCTTCCCATCTCTATCACAAGACTGTTGGTGTAGAATTTGACGGCTGGTGTTTGAAGATCACCTAGTGGTACGGCTCAATTAGATAGTACACCTAGGAACCCGGGATTATCCACTATACCGCGAAAGTCCACAAGACCATCTGCTCTGTACATTAGCCATCTCTCGAACGCCAGGATGGTATCTGTAAGATTCTTGTCCGAGAGTTCGAATTCCGGGATATCTTGTAGCGAATCGAGGAATTCTGCCAGCTCTTCAGACATGTCTTGGAGTAGAGTCGGGAATTCATGGAGGTACCGTTCCTTGCTTTCATTTCCAAATTGCTTCTGCGAGTGAAAACGGAGCGCTTCTGGAACCTCTGAGTGCTCCTTCTCCCCGAAACCCCTGTATATCGTCGCGGCGCTCGACCGAAAAGCCTCGCGAATGCGGACCATACGCCTCAGGAGGCCACGAGCAGAGGATATGAGGCCACTTGACGAGCCCAGCAGTCTTACGGCACGCATGAAATGGTGTAGCTTCCCATCAAGCTTGGAAACTTGCCTATAACGGTATTGACGGGCGTACGTCAATGATATCCAACATAGTCGTCAATCAAACGAGCTGACTTTTCGAAGGTAAGAAAGTTGTGAACGCATTCGTTCTGAACGCGGTTATCTCCGTGAAATTGCTCTACATGGTGTCCCGGGCCGGGCGGAAACCGTTTAGATTGGGTCTCTATAAGCTGCTCGACGATATCGCGGAGGTCGTACAAAACGCTATTACGGCGTTCTGGATCACCTGCGTGAATTCAGGGAATCAGACAGCTAGAGCAAGGCGCGGAGGGGGGGGGGGAAGAGGACTCGATGCGAGACTTACTGTCTTTCATTGACGTGTCAACCGGAGGATGTGGGTGTGACATTACTGTGGGGGTTGGGGGTTAGGGCCTCAAGGGCTTCCGATGTACGAGTAATATACTTAGTTGCCTCATGGTGTGCAGGGTTCAGATACGTCTAGGCTATTGATGCATAGAATATTCCGTCCTCTGTCATAATATCCATACCAGGCATCAATGTAAACACCGGGATGCAATGGGGCCTCTTCGCCGAACTACGTTTAACGGCCTCATGACAGTACGAAAATGCGGGGGTTATCAGAGTAAGTTGCTCGGCGTGCGACTGGCTGAGGGGATCTCGCGGAGGAAGATCTCGATTCTCGATGCGAATGAGAAGCTGAGCCCGTGCTCGCGAGGAACCACAAGTAGCCGGTAGGACATGAGGTCCCTGGCGTCAGTCTCAGAGTAGAGGCGAGCAGTGCGCTCCTGTCGTTAAGGATCTGGACTGGTTCACTGCAATATTTCTTGTCTCACTACTTGGGAGTCAACATAGTTAGCGGCTTAACAGGGATACAAAATACTAAGGCGCATGTCCTCTGCGCACCTCCAATTTGAAGGCTTCTTGACTCCGTGCCGCGGTTTTAGTCGACGACTACCCCAGGTGGATGGACTACTAGACCAGGTGCTCCCCTAATTGTTCCATTGATCAGTAAAAGTCTGGCTCCCGGGAGACTGACCCCGGTCATATCGTTCCACACTATTGTATTTCGGACGGATGCTAGACACAAGGCTCGGGATTTACACTTGGGAGTGCGCCGTTGTACCCCAGACAGAGCCCAAAAATAAAAATTCTTCTCTTTTGACTTGCGCCCACAGCATTTACAGCGGGAAACATGGGTAATGTTCCAAAACACCGTAGTCCGCCTAAGCTCAAACAGTCGCCTCCCATAAAACTAATTGGTCCCTGGATGCAACGCTACCTAGGACCTCCTGAGTAAATTGTTATCGTATTGCAAGACTTTGTCCTCGTGTGAATGGTGGTTGAGGGTCAGGAGAGAATGCCAGAAAGACCAAATTGGGGAATATTGGCGCTGCGGGGCTGATGGGTCCGACGTTCGGGGCATGGATGCCTCAAGGTTTGCATTATAGGAGTGGAGCTGAGGAGATGAAGGCTTGAATACGGACGACCCTGTATAATCTATGCTTCAGGTTTTCTTCCACGGAAAGGATCCATCTTGATCTGAAGTCATATTGAGGTTGTCACTACCCAAAGCACCGGAAAATAACGCCCTCACATCTATTGAGCATGGTGCAGCTGCAGGTCCAAATATTCTATAAATGCGAAGCCGATCTGGGAAGATAAGGGGCCAAATCTATCAACGCCCAAGCATTCTTCTTGAACCCTTAGGCTCATGGGAAGTGACAACTTGTTGTTAAAGTTCTGGTCCGCTCTACTTTCGGACGTTGTGCCTTGAGGCTAAGTGGGAGGCGGTCGCGAACGTTCTCCGAAAAGAAGGATTCGAGCCTGGAAGGCGGCCCACTCCACATTCGGACTTATGATACGGACCTAAGCCATCG
>WSUI01000548.1:11302-22969 GCA_019633595.1 Tulasnella sp. UAMH 9824
CCCGCATTGCTTCGCGCATTCCAATTAATGGATTAAAGAATGAGAAACGCTCCACAGTCAATACTCGGCGGAAAACATTCGGGACCCTTACCGTGACGCTGGGGTGATCGGATGACTTGTGAGCCCTCCCAGCGAACCCAGCTTTACAGGACTTCCGTCTTGTGGAATACGTAATATAGGGTTACAGAGCTCAGGTGGCATCTAAACTGAGGGCTAAGCGCTCTATTGTGGGTCCTCAATCAGACGACAGTGGAGAGCCATGCTATATTCAGATACTTACATACACATACCTCTTGGGATTCTTTTCTTTATTGCATCCGTAATTAGAATACCCTGCCCAATGGCTCAATGGCTATCGTGAGCCGCTATACGACACGGGCGTATACAACCGCTCCGAGTTACTCGCAACGGCAGACTAACCAGCGTCTCGTTACCCACTCAGCGTTGCTGGAATAGTTAGAGCCCCACTTAAGAGAAGCAAATGAATCTATAGCTCAAGAATTTGCTAAGACTATGGGCCTGCGACTCATAGTCGGACACTGGAACGTTCGATGGAAACCTCGGTGGTCGGGAAGACAAACAATTCCGACGCGGATATAACGGAGCGGAGATAACGAGAATCCCAACACAGACCGCCGCACGGTTCGAGTCGGTGTAAACTCCCCCAAATCGATTTGCGCCCAGCAAACTGCCCACTCTAAAGGCCAAACCTCATAATGGCCTCCATCGAACAACAACAACAACAGACCGCGCCTCCTCATCCCGGCCCCAACGACGGCCCATCTCAACCATCTCAACAAGCGGCACCACCACCACCAGAGTTCCTGTACGCGGGTCAACCGCCCCCACCGTGGATCCTTCCGCCGCACCATCACAACCCAGCGGCACCAGGAGCGGTCGTCGGCGAGCACGATGGGATGGACCTGGCAGCGGCGGCTGCAGCGGCAGCCGCCTCGCAGAACCACGTCGGTGCGAACGGGAGTGGGGCGGGTGGGGACGACGAGTTGGATGACCAAGAGCCGGAGATGATGATGGCTGATGGGCAAATACTCGATTCACCGCCCGCACCGCACGACACGCGAAGCGGCGGGGGGAGGAAAGGGAAAGGCTCAGCTGTGAAGCGGCCTGGTGGAGGGGGCCATTTAGTGCCAGGACCAGACCTCTCGAACGAGCCTGCAAAGGTGTCGTTAGCGGACTTGAAGGATTGCCCGCCTGGCGTGAAGCCATATCACGCGTATTCGACTCTCATTCGTTATGCTATTAAGGGCAGCCCTGGTGGTAAGTGCAATTATAATATATGGCCTTGGCGATGTGTCTAATTACAGCTCAATTTTCGGGGGCTTTAAGGAAAACTATTATTGGAAGACATATATGAAGCGTTAATGAACAGATTTGAATATTTCAGAACCGCCCCTCCTGGATGGAAGGTATCGAAACCTGCAGTGCTCCCGTCGTCTTGGCAAGCTTCTAATGATTCCGTGACAGAACTCTGTCCGACATAACCTCTCTCTCAACCCTATGTTCGTCAAGGTTGAACGGCCTTTGACAGACCGAGGAAAGGGATACTACTGGACTGTCCGCGACGACCCGGGTCTAGACGCGCGAACTGGTATGTATTGCGGCCTCGATACGGCGTATATTGCTTTGATTTCTGAGCCTGACCTCGGTTTCTAAGGTGTTCACCGAAACCGAAAGAAAAAGACCCAACAAGCAGCTGCCGCCGCTGCAACCGCGGTGCCAGGAGCGCCACCCGTCCCGGGACCGAGCGGACCACCTGGAGCTCACCCTTATCCTCCTCAGCAATATGTCATCCCTGAAGACCATGTCGCGGCGTAAGTGCAAATTCGGGATCGGCATCCCGCGTCGTTGGGCGACCGTCGATCAAGGAAATTGACGTGCCCGTCGCTGTCCTTAGCCTCCAAGCCCATTTTAACCCTTACCCCCGAGATACGCTTGTGCCCGACGTTGCTCCGAACGGCGAGGTTGATTGGCAGGCAAGTTGGTGGAACGAAATCACAAAGTTGCAGCAGTTTACGGCTCAGCAGGAGAAAGCCGGTGTTGGACCGGGGTGGTATCGGTACGTTTTGAGACGTGTCGTCGCTTGTCGGCCCAGCCGCTGATCGAGACGTATAGGTGGATGTTTGAACATATGCGGGCAGCGTTCGGTCATCCTGCGGTGATCGGAACGGCTACCGGAACGGTGCACGTCGGTCAACTTCCAGATATGAGCCAGCAACAGCAGCCGCAGGGAGGGCAACCAGGGGGCATGTCAGTGCCACCCCCACACGCAGAGGGAGAGTCTATGGAAACGGATTCCGGCGAGGGGAATGTGGCAGGAGGGGAATCGCATGAGGGCGATCCTGATGAAAGCGAGTGATGGGGAGGGGAATGACGGGGAAGTCTAATTACGATAATTGCGAGCTGTTGTACGACCAATATAACTATTCTCCGAGTGCGAGGGACGGCTTCAAGGGTGTGTGTCGTCGTCGTCGTCGTCGCGTGGCTTGACATGACTTCTCTGTCCACGCGAGGTTGGGAAATCGGTCTCTACGCTGGAGAAACCTCACTCACGACCAACTTTCTCCCCCACCTACCTTTTTCTCCCCCTTCCCCCCCTGGACCGACATGCGGGTATCCGTTCTTATACCGTACTCTACGACTGTTCCAGTTCAGAGTTCAAGCTCTTCTACCGCTACCGCGAACTCGCGACCTCAATCACCAAAGACCGCTTTCCATAGCCCTCACGAGCTGGTTCAGCAGCACGGACGGAGGGGGTCCATGGGAGGGATCTTTTCATTGCAGCAATACTATCGAAACTCGCCGTCGCCGCCGTCGACCTTGGGTCTTGTTCGGCGGCGGACGGTGTTCGGAGAGAACACCAATAGTGGGAGTGGCTGGGGAGTGAGGGGCGTTGTGTGTCCAGAGGAGTTGGTGGATGCGGTGGATTCGAGTGTGGACGGTGAGTTGCCCCTCGGTCCTTTTGTCGCTGGATCTGGACACAACATCGAGAGCGACTCGCACATCGGGCTCTCGGGTGGTTCTGTGTTCTCCCGGACTGCTGTATGCGGTAGTTCGGGGGTGGCTTTGTTTTGTGCTCTGGCTCAGACGATCCGGCGGGTAAACTGACTCTTCTCGCTTTCTCTTTTCTATCGCCATCGCAGCTTCTGTCACGATTCAGACGACGCTCTCTCCTCTCCCTCCGTCTCGTCCTCTGGTCGTCATCATCCCCATCATGGCTGCGCCAGTTCCCCCAATGATGCCTCCGTCGGGCAAGGCGGACAGCACTCCCTCGGCAATATGCTTCCCAGCCCCTGTCAACGACAGGTTACCAACTATATCGCCGTTGGATCGTGCTCTGGCGCACTTGAGGAGGGCCAAGCGGGAGCTGGAGGAACTCGCCGAGGACCTCTCGCAGATCGTTCTGCTGGGTGAGTCGCAACCTCTCTTTCCATTCTGCCCGCTGGGGGAGATGAGTAAAGCCGGCTGACCAGCTTGCCCGTTGTTGACCGTCAATCTCGTCATCGGCACTTTCCACTTCCCGCCGGGTATTAGCGTACGCCTCGAACGAGCACATCTCTGGCAACGTCTCTGCGGCAGCGATGGAGCAAGGAGCCAAGGGCATTCTGACACCACCGTTCACTCCCGACGCCGTCCTTGGTACCTTTGCGACTGTGAGTTTGTGTTTTTTTCCCATTAGACTAGCCCGCACTGTCTCCGCCCCCAGGGCAACGAGGGGGGAGAGGGGGGGAGATGCATCGAACACATGGCCCACGTGGTTCGCACGCGATGGAAGCTCAGTCGCTTCTCCCCTTTATTCCCCCTTCGCTCTTCCCTTCTCACGCGAATATTCCACCCACGTGTTCGAAGGCTTGCTGACGACACTCTCTCGGCTCTTCGGTAAATTTCCCCCCTCGCCAGGCTCTCAACGTCAAGCCCACAGACATCCAGGCGACGTCCCCGACGACCTCCACTCGGAAGGACTCGATGGGCGATGGCAGTCTCTTTGCGTCCCTCTCGCAGTACGCCCTGCCAGCGGCGTCGCAACCGCCCCTTGCAGCGCTTCGCATTCCGCCCTCTGTGATTCGAGGAAATGCCGCACATACTCCCGTGCGATCTGCCTTGCCTTCGACTGGATCACCAGGATCCATCTATCATCACTTCAAGCCCCTCCCACCACTCCCCCTGATCACTCCCAGATCCAGCCTCTCTCAGTCATCGCCCTTAGCAACCACCGAGATCGAGGTCAAAGTCAACGTCGACACCCAAGTCGAGTCAGTCTCGCAGCCAACCCCTCCCGCGGGAGTTCAGTCTCAGCCAAAGCCGGAATCGCCCGCGTCCTCCATGAGCGCTTCAGCTCAGTCAGACCTGAACAAGGTCACCACCACCGCCACCTCCCACCCTGTCTCACCAAAAGCTGAACCACCAACGCCCACACCGCAACCACCTTCAACGCTCCCTCAACAACAATCTAAACCCAAGAACATTCGACTGCCTTCCGCCCTACCTCTCGCAGCCGACCTGAACCAGCCTTTGCCCTCGGAACAACGATCTCTCCCCCCGCTCTCTCCTCCAGTACAAAAGGACGCCCCGCCATCTCCCACTTCACCAGAACTCCCCACTAAACCCGCTTCCACCTCCTCGATTTCCATGTCGGCGGCCGTCAGCACCAACGCCCCTCCCGCCTCCACTGAATCTACCGACCCCTTCTACGATTTCAGCTTTGTTGGTCGGAGACGGAGAAGCGTTGACACCGGTGGACTCGCTCTCGCGCTCAAAGCCTCGTCGGATGATTGCTTATTCGGACTGGGAACGAGAGGATGGACCGTTTCAGCATTTGGCCCTGGAGCCGCTGTCGGTGGATGGGGCTGGGGCGGTTGGGAGGAACTAGATTCGGTCGAGGGACCTTTGTGAGTATAGACTTTCTCCTCGCCCGCGTGGTTCCCCCGCAGGCCAGGTACAAGGGGTGTTCGGATGTTTCTGACCAAACTTTTCTGTCGCTTGAATTCTCGCTCGCCCACTCCTTACCCGAACACGTGGCATTGACCCCCATAGATTTGCCGAACTTTTGAGTGACATGTACGTTCACACCCAGAACACCACGGACGAAGCACTAGTTCATTTCAGCTCGTAAGTCTCTTTTCGCTCCGCTCCGCTTTTTTGCCACGCCATCGGAGCCGAACGATTCTGAATTGCGGGTTGCCGCGTGTTTTCTTTGCAGGCCGTTCCCGCTGCACCCGTCTACTCGTCGCCGCCTGATCCATCACCTGTCTCGCTGGGACTTTGAACCACACAACCTCACCTCGGATGAACTTCTCGAATGCGCGTTCATCGTCTTCGAAGCGCTATTCCGCATCGAGGGCATGTCGGAAGATTCTCAGATCCCCGTCGAGCAGCTCGAGACCCAGTTCCGACCCTTCATCTCCGCCGTCCGGTCCATCTATCACTCTCAGAACAAGTACCACAACTTCCAACACGCCATCGACGTCTTGCAGGCTGTGTACTCGTTCTTGGTTCAGGCTGAGTGCGTACCCCCGTTGACGATCCTGTTGGAGGGTAAGGAGCAGCTGGACGAGCGACAGGAGGGAGAGCTGCGGCTGCCTTTGCCCTCGGGTTCTGGTTCTTCGAAATCCACCGCCAGCGAGGGTGGATCCTGGAGCCGGAAGGAACGAAAGTCGACGTTGATTCAGCAAGTCTTGGACAACCGCGACTTGCTGGCCTTGTGTCTCGCCGCCCTGGGACACGATGTCGGTCACCCTGGTCTCAGCAACGCTTTCATGGTACGGGTGTCGAATCGGCCTCACGTTGACGTGTAACTGTGACTGACGACAACCGTGATTAACAGAAAAACGCTCGCACTCCACTCTCCGTTGTTTACGATGACAAGTCCACCCTCGAACAGATGCATTGCGCCCTTCTGTTACAGCTTATGCGGAAACACGGACTGGGCCACTTGGTCGCCACGTCTTCGGAGATCTCCACCTTCGCCACTATGGCCACTCCCTGCACTTCCTCCAACGATCACAGCCACGGATTCAAATGCTCCGATGCCAAAGAGTTCAGGAATACCTTGGTCCAGACCGTCCTCATCACGGACATGAGCTTGCATTTCGGCTGGATGGCCAAGTTGGGAGCGTTGGCGAAGGATGTTGAGAAGGGTGAGGCGTTGACGAAGAACTCGTTGGCGGACGTCAAGATGATCCTGTGCCAGGCGTTGATCAAGTGCGGTGATATTAGCAATCCGGTAGGCGCCATCCAATCTGGTCAAGTGTAGAACTGTGACTAACTGACGTGGCGCTCTAGGCTCGTCCGCATGCCGTGTCTGAACACTGGTCGTCGGCATTGTTGGAAGAATGGTCCTGCCAAGCTATGCTTGAGAGGGAACTTGGTCTTCCTGTGTCCGTCGCTGCTTCCGCGGATGAAGTGACTCAGGCCAAGGGCCAGATCGGCTTCATTGATCTCTTTACCAAGCCGTTGTTCGATACGACGTCTTCCGTCATTCCTTGTACGTCGTCCGTCACCGATTGGTTGAGAACGCTCATGCTGACTGAATTGACGCAGCCATGGAAGTCTTCGCTCGCCAAGGCGATATCAATCGCGCTCAGTGGCAACAGCGTCTCGACAAGTGCCTTGCTGCTGCCGAGAACGCCGCTCCTCGCGTGGTCGCGCCAGTTCGGTACCGCCGACTCTCGCAAGACGATCACTTCCGCTCGGTCTTCCCTCTCTCCCTCCCCCCATCTCTCCTTACTCCTTTGCCCACCCCTTCACCTGCGGGCGCGTCGTTCGGTTCCGGCTGGCCCACAGCAGCGTCGCTCAGTACTCCACCGAACGAGGAAGAAGACGAATCCAACACGCCTACGATGCCTCCGACGTCGGCTCCCCCTATTGGCGGTCACGCCCGCGAAGGCCGTCAACACGGATCGGTGTCTAGCGCGTCGTCTATGGCTGCAAGCTCGCCTTCGCCGTTCTCGCCCGGTGGTGCAGTAGGAGATAGCTCGTCGACGGCTGCGTCGTCGCCAGCATCACATGGCAGGTCCATCCTGAGCAGCGACGGAGGCGCGTCCTCGTTCCCCCCTTCTATTGCAGCTGCACCGGAAGTTCAACCGACTCCCGTTCGCGCTGCGTACAACGCCAGCATACGGAAGAAGAAGAGCTTCCATCGAATTTCGTGGGATCCACAGAGGAGAAAAGTGGACATCCCACCGCCTGTTCCGAGTGTCGTGCCTGAACATTTGACACCATAACGTTCGTTGACATTGGACCATTCCCCCCAAACTCTCCCTCTTTGCTCTCTCCTTTTGATTGTTTGGCTCTCTCACTTTCCCCATTGTTTCTTTCTTTGTCTTGTCTTATATGTGCACATGTTATTCTGGTTTCCTCTCTCTCTCTCTTCGACGCCTGTAGCCCACGCCTGTCGTTCAAAGTCTCTCTGTCTCTCTCGGTCTCTGTTTCGTCTTTTTTTATTCGTTCTCTGCTTCTCTTGTCAATAGCCTTGCTTGAGCTCTTCCCCGTCCTTCTCCGTTTTTCTGTGTGCGTAGTTCTGTCAGTGGTAGCAATATCATGAAATTTGGTGAACAACCGTTTGGGTGTCCGTATGAGATCTCCCTGTCGTGGAATGAGCATGCCGTATCAGTCAAGTTAATCCCAAGGCTTCCGCCCAAAGAATCATATCTCAGTCGGTACAGTGGTGTAAAGGTGCCGTCTGTTTGAATGGTCCAAGTAAGGCGTGGTTCTTGGACACGGCTCAACCTCCCGGACATTCTCCTTAGCAGCCCGGAAACAGGGCACAAAGTATTCCTATATCGCATGGAAAGCTGAACATAGCGAGTATGACCAAATTTTAGTGACCAGCTCAGCCTTGACGACCTATAGTCACGGATCGAACATCTTAAAAGCTTTGTGGTACAACTGGTGTGTCATTGAAATTCGTCTTTTCTATCGATCAAGTGGAAGTTTGGTGGGTGGAGGACGAGGGATAAGCGCGTCCAGCTGTCAACTCTCTCAGTCCCTGGCTGATACAAGTGTTTCTAGCCGCTCGCGCTCCGTACGTACTTCTTTGGTATGGATGTAAGATAACGATCGGCTACATAACTAGTTCTTTAGGTTCGCTGTATTATTAGCGGATGGATTTGAGACGCACCAACAAACTCTGCTGGTGGTGGCGATTGAAACCAGACACATGGGGAGAGCGGTTATGGCCCAGAACATTCCATGATATGTGAGAAACAACGCACTATGTTCGGGAAAGTGTCAAGGGCAGAGCGCGATATCTAGACTCCTGCTATGATTGGCTAGTCGACTGCATTGCGGCTGAGAGGACTGTTTCCGTTTTCCGGATTGGGACATATACCAGACAAGGAGGGTGATCTCCCACTTGTCCATCGCAGGTTCGTATTCCGGACATTACCGACCTCCCCTTGTGTCTAGACACCCCACATTCCGTTGATGGGGGTCAAAGAACGTTCAATCAATCGCCTGCCGCGCGGATAACTTGCACCTCGTCCTCCCCTTGTGATTGGTTCTTCGACGAGTCGGTTCGGAAGCGGGCCGGGTACAGAAACCGGGAATTCAAGAGCTCGAGCATAGAAAATCCCTCTTCGACGAGCACAAACACGATCGTGAGGTTAACAGCGCTTTTGTGCCCTGCGTGTGAAACTTCGAGTACCAGCATCCGTCTCCGGTATCAAGGGAGGCATCTTCCACTCTGGGTTCGGAATAGAAGCACCTGTTCTCCGGTTAGGATACGCCTGCCTTGACAAATTCGATCGGATATTCGCGGGAGGCTTGGCCAGGAATAGCGGTGCTCGATGCTAGTCGGTTAGGAACAGGGGTGCATTCAGATAGACTGGAGGATTACTTTGGGAGTGATTTCAGGACCGAATGGGGCGGTGTAGCAAAGACAAACAAACCTCGTGCCGGTTGCGGCAGTTCCCCACAACTCCGCTTCAGCCTAGAAAGGTCCTAACAGTATGTCACACCGGAATTAGAAGATTGACAGCCTGAACATCTACTCAAGAATCCACTCAAACACATTTCGGACTAAATCCCTCAGCATCACCGTTGTGGTTGCTATTCAGACGTCTATGATCGTGGAGAGCATTTGGGGATGCGACAGTTGTGCGATCAACTGCGGGGATGAGAGCTGGGGTATTTGGCACGTTTTTACCTTTTAAAACGCTTAATGTGGTTCGTCGGAAGTACCCTCAACCATTCAGACTCGCACCCTTATTTCCTCAACTAAGCTCAGCTCCCTGGCCATCCTTACCTCGACGAGACACACTACTCATGGCACAAGACATGTCACCCCAGTCTATGCAATACCACAATCAGAACAAGGCCGTGAGTGCTTGTACCGACTGTTCGCGGGAATGATTGCTGACAAATTAGGCTTGAAGCGAGATATCCTCAACGAAATGGCACACTATCGGATCGATTCCACAAGGATCAAATTCAAAGATTCCGCGGAAAGCGTGAGGGGCGGTCAAGGCGTCGTCGTCGTAGGGACTCTCACCCCCAACGAAGCGTTTCAAGGAATGTCCGAAGCACTCGAGAAGTTCTTCTCTGACGGATACCAGGAGCTGGTCTTTGGAGCACTCAGAAAAAACCTCCCTGAAAAAGCCATACAATCACTCTCGGAAAAACTGGGGACGGTTGTCCCTGAAAGGATAGGGAAACTTCGCCGCGAGCGGGAAGTGGCGATAAAAATGCTTTATTGGCCGCACGATGACACTGAACAGTCAACTAAGGATTTTAAGGTATGGTCTGTCTCGTACTTTCTTGTGCAAGTAATCTAGACGCTTCTCGTCAGTCGTTCGTGAACGAGCTCAGCCTGATGGCGTGCCTATCTCATCCAAACATTATCGAATTCCTGGGGTTTGTGGAAGACACGGAGAAGGGCGACGCTTGGATCATTTTACCTTGGGAAGCAAATGGAAACGTTAGAGACTTTTTGAAGTCCGGCGAGTGGGATATTCCTGAACGTGTGTCTTTGGTACGTACCATCGGCAATGGTAGTGAGGAGCTGGGCTAACGTTTTATATTCCCGCAGGTTCAAGATACGGCAAAGGGGGTGCAGTACCTGCATGCACACGATCCCCCGATTTGCCACGGCGACCTTAAATCTGTGAGTATTGGGGCAGCTCTGTGAAGACCTAAGCCCTGATTCACCCGCGGCGTAGCTCAACATTCTTGTTAATTCGTCCTACCGCGCGGTCATCACCGACTTTGGGTCAGCTCGTTCTCGACGAAGAGTCGAGTCAGACACCCAATCGGATAGGTCTTGTCCAGTGCCCATCAAAGATGGAATTGCGCAGCCAGCCTCCCCAAAAGCCAGATTCAACGCCTCAAGCTTGGAACTCACTTTGACAGGGATGGGGTTTTCACTCCGTTGGACAGCTCCTGAAGTACTGCGCGACGAGACGCAGGATCTACCTAGTGACATGTGGGCGATGGGGTGGATATGCTGGGAAGTGAGTACGCTACCTGTGGATTAATGTTCAGCTTCTGGTCGCTCACAGGCCCGGGTACGCGTTAGATTGTAACTGGTAGAATACCCTTTGAAGGAGTGGAAAATGAGGCTGTAATCATAACGCACGCCCTCAAGGGACAGTTGCCAGCTATTCGGAAGGACACTCAGCTGTCCCATATTCTCATGCTCTGCGGTCTAATGTCCGACTGCTGGCTCGCGCAGCCTGCCCGAAGAATTGATGCTTCAACTTTTAGCCGGAAGGTCGATTTTCTGGTGAGCACTTTAAGGAAGAATGATACCAACAACCCCCTGACGGCCACTGCAAGGAATCCGAACCTCCTTCGCCCATGACCCCGGAGAATCAGAAGGCACGATCCGCCTCCCTCCTCCTTAAGCTCGGAATTATGTACAGAAGACAAGACGACCTGGAAAAGGCCGAGAGCCACTACCGGTTGGCTATGAAGGTAGCGACTGAAACAGGAGATGAGGGAGTATTGGCAACCGCATTATATCACCTCGGGGATTTATATTCCGAAAAGTCGGAGTTTCGAGAGGCCGAGTCCTTGTACGAGCAGGCGCAGAAGATTGACACTCGCAGTGGCAACGAGTGGGGCACTGCAAACGCACTTACCGGCCTGGGCACCATATATGGGGTTCAGTCAAGGAACGAAGACGCGGAGAAGGCCTTCGGCGCCGCTTACGAAATCCACTCTCGGATTGGCAACGCGTTGGGTGCTGCAAACGCGTTGGCCGGCTTGGCGCGGACGTATGAAGGTCAGTCAAGGTACGAAGAGGCGGAGAAGGCTTTCAGCGTCTCTCACGAAATCCACTCTCGCATTGGCAACGATTTGGGTGCTGCACACGCGTTGGACGGACTGGGGCAAACTTATCGAGCTCGGTCAAGGAACAAAGAGGCGGAGAAGGCTTTAGGCGCCGCTCAAGAAATCCACTCTCGCATTGGCAACGATATGGGTGCTGCTGGCGCGTTGCTCCTTTTGGGGCATACGTATCTAGCTCGCTCAAGGCACGAAGAGGCTGAGAAGGCCTTCGGCGCCGCTCACGAAATCCAGTCTCGCATTGGCGACGATGTGGGTGCTGCAAGCGCGTTGGTCGGTCTAGGGTCAGCTTATCGAGCTCGGTCAAGGTACGAAGAGGCGGAGAAGGCCTTCGGCGCCGCTCACGAAATCCACTCTCGCATTGGC
>WSUI01000549.1:0-22923 GCA_019633595.1 Tulasnella sp. UAMH 9824
TGCATAAACTTGAAGGATCCCGAGTGGAGGTAGGCAAGTCTCACTGTCCCAAACCCTCCCTCGCCGACCTCAATTCCACGAAACTTGATTCGCTGCCTCGAGATAGAGTATTCCGCCAGGGACTCAAGTACTTGTCTCTGGTGGTCAAATATGTCAGTGCTCACGATACGACGCATTCTTCCTCAGAGAATTGGGTGAATGAACGCACCAATGCCTCGGGATCGGGATTTTGAGTATTGGAGGAAGATTCGTCCATTGATCGAACTGAATGGTCGGTGGTACAGTGGTTAGGTGGGGGCGGTTTTGTGCAAGTGGTACAAGTTTCTTGCGTGTTATATAGAACCTGCCTCGTGCAAGCACATGTTTGACGCGTTGCTGGGGCACAACGTTAACCACCGATCACAGTCGATAACCGCCGAAGATCATAGCCTCCGGTTGGTGTTAACTAAGCCATAAATAAGAAAGGCGTGTCGCGCGTCTACAAAAGGAATAAACATGAAGAGCGACATAGGCTTCAGAAGAATTTTGGCGTGTGTCGACGCTTTATGAACGTCTCCGCTTCCCACTGCAGTGACTGCACTCCGCCCGGTGCTCGGATTTGAGTAGGATCCGGTCTTCGCTCTTTGGTCCGCTAAATGTCAAAATTAGCAATTGCGTTCTGGATGTCCCCCATGAACCGAATCTGGTTGATCTTTTTCGAATCTACACAGGTATTGCCAGAGTCCTCTCCTGGCGTCCCTACCGGCCTTGATGTTGTGCGAAAAGGCATGGGAGCTTGTTTGGATGGTTTGACCCTACACAGTCTGATCCCGGGAAGATAAAACCCATAAACTATGAAAACTATAAGAAAAGCTTAACGTGACGTAACTTGCTGTGGCAATCTGAACTCTTAAGACTTCGGGGGCGATGGTCGGGTGAGATGGTATTGTGTAGGGCTGCCAAGGGGGAAGAGTTCGAACACGATGAAGCCAAGTCAACCTTCTTAGGGACAATTCAATAGAATTTTAACTGCCAGATATTTACCAAGCCAAAATTCATACAAGAGGGTGGCTTGCATGGGGCTTTTCAAGGCACAAAACGGTGGATAGGAAAGAAATAGGGGTTGCTGACTCAGCGGATGTAGAGTTAAGTCCGCCCGCATACCCTTGATTCTGTTTACAACCGACCATCAGTATCCTCTCACCACGCAAGGAAAGCACGTCTGCTCCCTTCTTTTGAACGCCTTTCGCGCGTTCTGATGCTCACTGATCAAATTGTGTACGGCGAAGGCATTTCTCAAGACGCTGTGCACTCCGATCCGCGGACTCTCGACCCCAACACTGCGGCTATCGCTAGGTTGTTTGGTTAGTGACCTCCCCTAGCTATCGCGTGCTTCCACAGTCGTCTAACGCACCCATCCCTGATTCAGTTGCCCCTGGTTATGGCTTAGGCTCAATTTGCGACTAAAATCAAGGGTATTATGGTTTCTTAGGCCTCGTCAGCTGGACGGACCCCTATGGCTGTCGACCGGCAACGGTGACAGTGAACTCCCGAGAACCGTCCCTGGGGTCGTTTTCGCCGGCCTCGGTGTGTTCTTCCATTGCTGGGTGTGGGTTTGAGCGGCCTTATTCTAGGCACGAACGCTTGCCCCAGCGGCACCTTGTGAAAGGTTGCCCTACGCTGCCCGTCGATAATGTTTTGTTCGGTTTCGCTTGTCCGCTCTGCCCGAGGACCCGGCTTGTTGCTGGACATCGTATGATGCATATTCTCGATGGCAAGATGACACCACAGATTCGGGCTGGCCTCGAATACGTTTTCTACTTTTTGGAACTCGAAGCCGGAACGCGGGCCTCCTCGTGGTGAGTTCTGGTAACGCTGGGGAGAGGCTAGACCGCGTGCGCATTAGATAGTCTGCTCTTAGAGGTAGTCGTGCCAATAAATCGGCGTTGTATGTCCATCAGACCAACGTTTGCTAGGGCGACCTGTACACGGGTTGGCCGACATTGAGATTCACCTCTCGCGATTCATATCTGTTTCCGCTATGGCCAGACTCTCTAGTACACTCTCTCCTGTCCAACGTTCCTCTAGTAAAGACCTAGAATATTATATTCCTCGCTATTCTCGTAAATGTCCTCACGCGGAGCCCCCGCTTTCCTCTTGGCTTTCGCGGCCAAACGATTCCACGCCCGTGCTGTCTCGATTCTCGATTTGCGATTTTTGAAGGACACTCCCCATGCATAGGCAGCTTGGGAACACACGTTTTGCGCACCATAAGCCACGAAATAAGATACAGATTACGTGTCAATAGCTCCCGTGCTTATACGGGTCGCATTGAGTGTCTTTCAGCGGAGGTTTAGGCGGCGCGCCACGAGAAGCTGAAAGACATCGCGTGCATCCACTCCAAATCATCATGGCCCATCAGTTTGGTTGAAATACATGTTGATACAAAAGTAGAGGGTCATACAACGACGAACTTGACAAGAACACTGCTGACCCGAGGGGGAACATCGACTTCAACTACGGTTTGGAGATGTTTGGTCGGTCAGATTCTTAAGCCCCTGTCACGCTACCTCCTTCCTTCCAACCACCTCCCTCCCTCCCTCCTCCAGAAAAGCGCAGATCCGCTAACGGAGTAGATGGTGCCTTTCTCGAGAGCTATGGAGTAGCTGATTCCTCAGCCGGGTTAGCGGATGGTTAGGAGGTGAGCTGGGTTCGATGCCTACAGCTGCCTGGACCGTGACGGTTGATACTGACGTGTTCTTGGATCGGTTAGAACCTTTGGAGAATGGGCTTTCGTAGGAATTGGGGCTAATTGACGGAGACGGGCGATGGGATGTAGGTTGAACGGTGGCTGCGACGTGGCTGTTTCGGTCAAACCTGCAATCTGACTCTTTGACTCGTTAGAGACGATGCTGTCCAACGCCGGAGATGGACTTATTAGAGACGGAAGAAACATGAGCACTGGATGTTGATGAACGAGGTACGTTGTGGAGTTCGTTAAGAGGCGCGGTCGACTGTCTGACTTGTCGTTGGCCCGGTAGCATATAGCTCTCAAGAAGACATCGCACGATCCGAGCGGCCAATGACGAAGAAGACAGGAGAGCTTGGGCATTGGCTTTTTATGAACGAGGTAAGTCGTTCTCTGCTTTGGAGAGTCAACTCGAAGCCTGACTCACATTGGGGCGGCAGCGTGCAGCTCGCAGGCTTGCTCGAGATCCCGATGCGGTCCACTTCCTAACAGGAGGCTCCTGTCCGATGAAACGGGGCCTTCTTGTGCCAGCCACGACCTCACAGGTAGGCCGCTGTACAACACTGGACTTTGCGGTGAGACCAACGCCGATTACTTGTTAAGGCATTATTTATAGATGGGTGCTATCCGTCGTCGCTGGTACATATGCAGATGGTTGTCCCAACGGTAGGTCTTATAGAGGGCTCGGTTCCCTCGATGGGTCTGGGTTTGCGGTTCCTTTGAACAGCACAGTGGGACCGTGCTGTGTCAGGGGAGGTTGTCCGCTTACCTTAACAATCCCAGGTGGACCGTTGGCGGAGAGTACGCCGCACGGGTAACCGTGAACCCGAAATCCGTCAGCAATACCTCCGCTATTCTGGGGCTCGAAGTCGTAACGCGGGCCTCCTCGTGGTGAGCCCTGGTAACGTTCCTCGGCTTGGTCGAGAACGGCTAGACCGCGTGCGCAGATGTACATACTTTGAAATAATATATATTTACTTTTGAAGCTTTCAACTGATGTCGTGGAAGCAGCGGCCTTCGCAACAGGCTGCGGATGTCGAGAGACGTAGAAAGTGTGACGATTTGTTAGCGACAGTCGCTCATCGAACAGGGCTTCGAGGAATGATGTACGTGTATATATGGCTCCTGGTCGATCAAAAAGCTTAATTAGAGACGTTCCCGATTTTCAGAATGCATCAAACCGCTATATATCGCCATTTCACACTGGGCAAGGCGAGCGAGCGCGGCTCCCCAACTTTCCAATTGGCTCTGAGATAGACGGTCACGTGACTGACGGCAATCTTTGCTTCCCGTTCTTTAAAGCTCCCTCAGTCCTAGCATTCCAGCGCTGAATCATCGTACCCTTCCTCGCATCGTTTGTCCATTTGGGCTATCAGCTCGGTGCAGATTTTGTTTAGAAGCTCGACCCTTCTAACTCCGACTTTGTCCAATCATCGGAACAAGAACGCTTCGACGGCCTCGCAACAGTGAAGGGGCTGAGCCTTGCTGAGGGCGATGGATAGGACCGGTACCAGTAAATCAGTACAACGCTATTGCGAAAGCTTTCCAAGTTCATCATTACATCAAAGCTCCACGAAAGCGACGGCAAGCAATGCATATAGTACCTATTTATAAGTCGGATTATCTTTCATCAATCGATGAATCATATCAATGACGGTATTGCACTGCGCCACATTCTGCTCCAAACCAAGCTCCTCGTACAGTGTCGATGCCTCACAAAGCAGGCGCTCAGCCTCCCCACACCGAGCCTGCCGAAGACATAACGAGCACAGCTGCCACAAGCTTTTGGCCGTAGCGCGCATATCTCCAATTCGACGATATATCTGTTGGGCTTCCAAGGATAACTCTTCAGCTTTGGCGTATTCTTCCCGGGCCGAGTGAACCTCTCCCAACCCTTCAATCGCCGCGGCACACCCCCGCTGATTCCCAAACTTACTGTGGATGTCACGTGCCTCGATATAGAATTGTTCGGCTTTGGAATATTCTGCTTGCTTGCAGTATGTGTCTCCCAGGCCATTGACCGATTGGGCGAAGCCCAGCTGAGCCCCGATTCGTGAGTAGATGTTCCGAGCCTGGATATACGATTCCTCCGCTTTGGCATACTCCTTGCGTCTGTAGTGCACTTGCCCTAGACTGAAGACAGATTGGGCGAAGCCAAGCTGATTGCCGACTTGAGAGTAGATGTCACGAGCTTGAATGTACGATTCCTCGGCTTTGGAGTACTCGCCGTGCATGCTATACACATCTCCCAGACCCTCGATTGACTGAGCGAAGCGGAGCCGATCTCCAATTTGAGAAAAGAGGTTACGAGCCAGTACGTACATTTCCTCGGCTCTGGAATTCTGGTTCCGCATATAATACACAGATCCCAGGGCTTTGACCGATCGGGCAAAGCCGAGCTGATACCCCATCTGCGTGAAAATGTCGCGAGCCTGGATGTACGACTCCTCAGCTTTGGAGTACTCGTCGCGCGTGATGTACACATCGCCCAAACCCTCGAGTGATTGGGCAAAGCCAAGCAGATTCCCGACTTGAGAGTAGATGTCGCGAGCCTGAATGTACGATTCTTCAGCCTTGGAATACTCGTTACGTATGTTGTACACGTCTCCTGCAGCCTTCAACGATTCGGCAAAGCCGATCTGATCCCCAATCTGCGAGAAGAGGTTTCGAGCGTGAATGTACGATTCCTCGGCTCTGGGATACTCGCTGCGCAAGCAGTACACGTCTCCCAGACCCTTAACGGCACGGGCAATGCCAAGTTGATTCCCGATTTGAGTGTAGGTGTCGTGAGCCTGCATAAAAGATTCCTCGGCTTTGGAATACTCGTTGTGCAGGCGATACACGTTTCCTAGACCCAGGACCGAGTGAGCGAAGCCGAGCTGATCCTCCACTTGAGAGTAGATTTTGCGAGCCCGGATATACGATTCCTTGGCTTTAGAGTATTCGCTACGCAGACGGTGCACCTCTCCCAGACCACGGAAAGAGTGAGCTAAGCCATGCGGATCCTCGATTTGAGAACAGATATTGCGGGCCTCGATATACGATTCCTCCGCTTTGGAATATTCATTGAGCACGCGGTACACGTCTCCTAGATTGTTGACCGATTGGGCAAAGCGGAGTTGATCCCCAATTTGAGAGTAAATGTCGCGGCTCTGGGTGTACAATTCTTTGGCTCTGGAATTCTCGCTTCGCATGTGGAACGCATCGCCCAGGACTAACAAGGCCCTGGCTTCGCCTTGTTTATCTCCTACTGACTTGGCAACGTCGAGAGACTGTCGGAAAAAGTTTTGCGCTTCATCCATCGCATCGTTCCGGAATTGGATCCGTCCGAGAGCATATAAAAGTCCGCTGGAACGAGCCGGAGTCAAGCTGGTTCCACCACCACCCAAAGGTATGGACTGGTCCTGCAAAATGTATTTATAAACATGGGCCAAGCATATCATCGATTGCGACTTACCATCCACATGACGGCCAACCGACATCTAATCGCCGTTGGTCGCCCAATTGCGTCCAATCGAAAACACTCCTCCATAAGACTACAGAGCGTCTTAATTTGCTTGAGTTGAGCATCATTGCTAATAGTTGGAAGATCCATTGTCATGACTCTCCGGACAACAGCGAAATCATTCTCCTCGTTAAATGGAAAGTTGCCTGTGATCGTCTAGAGCGGTTGAGAACGCGTGAGCTTTGAAAGGTACTGACGGCTATTTTTGGCTGACGCACCTCCCAACAAATCCAGCCGAAGGCCCAAATATCACTTGGTAGTCCGGGTAGGTCTCCTTCTAATAATTCGGGGGCTGCCCATCGAATGGTCCAAGCTGGACCCGTGATGGTGATGGACTTGCCGGATGCAGCGATGTCGGCCTTAAATGGGTCCGCCGTCGGTAAACTTGCAGCGGCTTGATGAGGTTTCTTTGTCGTTTCGGCAGAATGGGCACTCTTTGATCCTACCCCTGTTGCAGAATCTACCGCCCGAGCAGAGCCAAAGTCTGTGATGACCGCTCGGTTGTCCACATTTACCAAAATGTTGAGCTGCATTTAGATGATCCTCAGCATAGAGAAAGAGAGGATGTTCGTTTAACTTACCGACTTGAGATCCCCGTGACAAATCGGTGGGTTTCTTCCATGAAGATAATGCAGTCCAGCTGCAACGTCATTTATCTGTGACTGGAGATGAATACAAGGGATCTGAAATACAAGCGAGGACACTTACCAAAGACACCCGCTCCGGGAGTTCCCAATTCGCGGAACGTACAAACTCTCGTAGGTTGCCATTCTTCTCCCAACGAAATACCATCCAGGCGACACCCTGTGCGACGTCTTCGACGAAGCCAACGATCTCTACCACGTGCTCGTTGTCGAGGTCGTTTAAAAGATTGACCTCGTGAACGAATGGCTTTGAATCATTTATAAGACAAGGTATCAGAACCCCCCATGCTCGTCACAGGACCTCCTTTCGGCCTCACCGCAAGAGCTCGATCGTCGTCGGTTTCCGTATCGAAGCGCAGCTTCTTAACCGCAACATACTGCATATCACCATATTCTCGGGAATCTGCTGGCTTCGCTGGAGCGAGTATTGCGGCCTCCACGTCTGCCTTCCCGCCTCTGGCCGCTTCTTTATCGAGTGGTTTGATTTCGGCCTGTTCAATTCGGAGATGCCCCAGAGATTCAAGGACCTCTCTCTGAAGCAGACAACTGTTAGTCTTCCAGAACCGTTTGAGACACCGATCGAGTGCATCAGCTCACCGGACGGATTCTAAGCCCTTTCAGAGCGGATTCAACTTTGTCGATCGTAATTTCACCGGTCGGTCCACTTGCTTCCTCCTTCTGGCCAACGCCCTCATTCATTTTAAAGCCCCTCTAATTGTGCTAAGGTGATATGGACTGTTGATCGGACTTCGGTTGGAGAGATGGAGAGGGGTGATGATGCGAGGTGAAGAGCCAGTGAGAAACAAACGGCAACTTCTCTTCTGATTCGTCGTCGCCAACACCACAGATCCAGTTGCTATGCCCGACTAGGCTTGTCGGGCGTGCTTTGTCACCATCATCTCGGACCACTGAAATATGCATCAAGGCAATGCTAACGAGTGTATAGCGCCAAAAAAGTAATGGATCCGCCAGAAGCACGTCGAGACCTGTGTAATGATGGAAACTGCCCAAGACCTGGCAGCGCGGTGGCAAAGGCTTTCCGTGTTCATCATTTCACGCAGCCCTGCAAAGTCATGGGAAAAACACATAGATCGCATTGTTTCATTAAATTACAACAGCATCAGGGAAACCAGACGAACTGTTCAACATGTTGTCGAAGTATCTTCCACATTCAGTTACTCGCGTGGGCTTTGGCTACAATGCACAAGTCCTCCGGGCAACGTTACTGAGCGGAAATACAGCAGTGGATGTCGCGCTCGTCGCTGAAGCCAGTCTTATCACTGTTCTGACGCTATTTCATACCCTATACCTTGCGGGGCTCCGGGCATCGGCAGGCTGTCGCCAAGGCCACTGCTATGCACGGTACTCGTTCAATACATCAGAGTGTAAATCTGTATTATTCAAAGTATGTACATGCGCGCACGCGGTCTAGCCGTTCTCGATCAAGCCGAAGAACGTTACCAGGGCTCACCAACGAGGAGGCCCGCGTTACGACTTTGAGCCCCATCATACCGGAGGCGTTCTTGACGGATTTCGGGTTCACGGTTGCCCGTGCGGCGTACTCTCCGCCAATGGTCCACCTGGGATTGTTAAGGTAAGCGGACAACCTCCCCGATACAGCGCACGTCCCACTTGCGCCGTTCAAAGGAACCGCAAAACCCAGACCCATCGAGGGTGCCGAACCCTCTATAAAACATACCGTTGGGACAATCATATGTACCAGCGACGACGGATAACACCCATCTATAAATGCCTTAGCAAGTAGTCAGCGTTGGTGTTAGCGTAGATTCCAGTGTTGTGCAACGGCCTACCTGTGGGGTCGTGGCTGGCGCAAGAAGGCCCCGTTTCATCGGACAGGAGCCTCCTGTGAGGAAGTGGACCGCATCGGCATCTCGAGCAAGTCTTCGAGCTGCGCGCTGCCGCCCCAAAGGTGGGATGGGTCAGCGTCGAGCGAACTCCCCAAAGCAGACAACAATTTACCTCGTTCATAAATAAGCCAAAGCTCTAGCTCTCCTATCTTCTTCGTCATAGACTGCTCGGATCGTGCTATGTCAACGTTCTTGGGAGCTATTTGCTACCGGACCAACCAACGAGAAGTCAGACAGTCGACCGCGCCTCCTAACGAAGTCCACGACGTACCTCGTTCATCAACCAACAATGCTCTATTGTATCTCTATCTATTATGGGTCCATCCCTGGCGCTGTGCATCGGCACCTCCAGGGTCAGATTGCAGTCTCGACTGACGAGCCACGTCGCACCTGCCACTCAACCTCAGCCCAAATCTCCCGTTTCCATCAGCAAACCCTAGAGTCCACCTCAGCTCCCGCGTTCCGTGCTTCTAGGCGATCAGGGCGTAAGTCAGTATCAAGCATCAGGGTAGCGGCAGTCGTCGGAGCCAGCTCACCCGTTCAATGCCACCTGACCCATATGATGAGGACCCCACTCCACGCCTTTACAGAGAGGATCGCCCACTCTGTTTACGGAGTGGCTACTTTTTAGAGGTGGTGGATGGTCGTTGGAAGGAACGAAGGAGAGAGCCAGTCCAGGAGCTAAGAAATCGCGCCCGACCAAATACCTACAAATGTCGGACAACCCGGAAGGAGTGACGTGACGTCATCCCGTTTTGCTAGCATCATCACCGCCTGGTTATCTGGAGACTTAACTCCTTCCAGGCCGGTGGCGGACTTGCGATATGCTTCCACGAGATCTGCTGCCTTCGTTCCACTCATCGAGATAGAATGCTATGTGGATTGGCACCTTACCCCGTACTCCAGAAAGTGCCACATATGGTTGAAATACCAGTCCCTTTCATTAGGGTTTGGCCAAGACATGGGTGGGACCAGAAGCAGCCTCACTCACCTGCTGAAATCTCAAGAGTCGATCCAATGGATCTACACAAGCAATTAGATGGCCCCTGGACGAGCAGGATCAAATTTCGTTTCGACCGCGATATGACCATGATGCCCCACTTTTGCGTCTAATACAATCTTATCGCGAGCCAGTCTTTCAATCTCGTTGACCGTCATCTCGATCGTCGTGTAAAGGGTTGAGCGGGAATATTGCTATTCAGCACTCACGAATAAGGAACTCATCAAACCCTGCCGTAAGATAGATAGAACGTATTCGAATCGGGCAGGGTTCTACGTAGAACGGTCTCAATTTTGAGTTTAGTGCACCTTCAAGCTGTGGAGCTGGCTGTGCACTTGGAAAATTCATACGGACAAGGGATTCAACTTATCGCCCAAAGGCTTCCAAGTGCCCTAGACGTCTCCCATGCTCCATCCTCGAGCCCTCCAAACTTCTCCCCCCCTCCTCTCCAATAAACGGACCTCGGCGCTTCTTCATAATACAGACAGCCACTATTGAAAATACTAGGACCTTCTAACCGCTAGATCGCCCGCCAAGATGAGCGATGCGGATCCCCACGCGGTTCGTGGCTCGCAAGGCGGCAAAAAACCCACGTCTTTCACTCTCGTGTCGATGCCGGTACCGATCCTCGCAGCACAAAACGTCAGAGGAAACTCTACCAGCACTGTCCGGTTCCAGAAAGATGAAGAACGTACGGAATATGATCGACTGTCGTTGTACTTGCCGTTCGATCATACTTGGTCACCTCCACCATTGACCGAACCCGATTGTGATAAGAACTTCCCCCCACACTGCAGTAATGTTACTTCCTCTACCTCGCTCATCTCTCGGCTGCAGTCATTTGCAACATCTTCTACTTCGGTCAACTCCTCGTCTACAAATATCACAGCATGGTGTTCCACTGCCGCAGCGCCAACCTCTCGTCCTTGCTCCGTATGTCATCGCCGTATTTCTGGCCAATTCTTGCGGGCCCTGGGCACGGTATTTCATTTTGACTGTTTTCGATGTGTTGTAAGTCTCTTTGCCTGCGAACCGAGCCCTTCTATGTCTCGTTCCAAGGGTTAAGCTCTACCATAATCTGTAGGACTGTAACATCGGAGTTGCTTCTGAGTTCTTTCCTCTTCAAGGACCAGACGGCAAGCTGCAACCAATTTGCGAGAGGGACCTTTATAGGAGGCGCGACCTCACCTGCGCTAAGTGCAAGCAAGCCTTGAAAGGGGGCTACATTCCAGCTTTCAGTAAGTTGCACCTCATTAGTGACTATTACTCACGAGCTTAACTATGTGACACTGTTCCGGCAACCGTTGTCTAGATAAGAAGTTTCACGCCGAGCACTTTACCTGTTCCGTGTGCTCTGAATTGCTCAAGCCACATGGAGCGTGGAATGGAAATGGGGACTTGTATTGTCGCCGACATTACTCAATTTGGTATGCGACAAAGTGTACTGGGTGCTGTACCTTCGTGGAAAATCCATTTGTCGAGACTGAACTCGGGTCGCGGAAGCGCTGGCATCGAGAATGCTACCTGCTTAACAAGGTAGGGACCTACTTGACCTATTGTGTTCACCCACCGTCTCACCACGCTCGGCAGTTCTGGGACATCAGGCTCGCTAAAAATGTGCCCCAGGGTCCTTTTCCCCCTGAAACGTATACTCCAGAAGAAGCGCAACATGGTCTAAGCGCTACAAGTGAGGGTCAAATAAGCGCAGAGGCCCTTGCTCGTTTAATTTGGACTCGACTTTCGGAGTACGAGGAGTCCAGTCTGGCTTGTCTCTCTGACATTGCCCGACATGTCGGCAACGGCTTGGATCTAGAAGCGATACAGGCGGCGGGGAGGCTCGTTCTTCATATCGAGGTTTTATTTGCGGCCATCGACGAGCTAGAGAGGGCTGGGGCAGAAAGTTTGTCCGGCTGGTAGTGGTCGTCGGCTACCGCATCCCCTAACATCCCGTTTCACAGGTCTACCGCAGCCCAGCTACGCGGAAAACTTGCTCTACACAGCCTCCGACCTAATCGAAACTTTATCAGGAGCTCAGGATGACCCGCCCGAATCATACCCCATTCCACTCGAAATTCAACGAGAGCGCACCGTTCAAGCTCTTCTAGCCCTTACACCCAGCTTAGTGTCCCACCACAAAAACCTTGTGATTATCGTTTTGAAAGAAGCACTGAAGCTGAAGCAAGGTACCTCATCTGGAAATGCCCCGCTCAAGTTCCTTAACCGTTTAAAACGGCTCGCAATGGACGGTGCCGATCCTAACGCCGACAGACGAGAATATTTCACCCCTGCCAATATCACCAACGCGGACGCCTCGCCTTCGATAACGACTAATCCATTATCTACCCGAGCTCTCGAGCATTTTCCATCGGTCACAGTGGATTACTCCGAAGGCGTTGCGTACGGGTACCAATCACTGAGCCCACGGTGCACCGGCGAATCCCCTACTAGTCCCAACTTCATCCTGCGAGCAGTCAAAGACGGCATCATCATGCTTCCATTTCTTCCTAGCGACGAGTGCATCGAATGCCTGTCGCCGATCAACGAAGGCTGCGTCCGTCTCGGAACATACCAGCGATGGCACTTGCGATGCTTCGCCTGCGCCACCTGCGGGAAGTCAGCGGAGGACAAAATTGATTCGTGGGAAGGAAGTTTGCACGAAAATTCGTCGAGAATTGACGCATCACCCGAAGCCCGCGAAGTGCCGCCACCAACGAACCTCACTGACTTCCGCTACGGATTCCTCACCGCGCCCGGGTCACCTTTCGACACACCGAAAATCTACTGCACTACTCATACAGGTGAAGAGCTGTGGCACGGTGGGCGGTTCGAAGAAGTCACCAGGCTGGAGCAATATGCCTTCCTTCTGTACGTTGCGATCAGGAGGTCATATTACATGTTACTCGGGTATAGCTACGTACATACGACTACGGGTAAGTAAAACATTACGACTCCTGTTCGTCAAGTGTGTCTTCTGTTTCAACGCGACGACCTTTTTTCAGCAGAAGTGTTTCCTTTGTCTAGTACTAGTCTTATACTCCAACCTGATGGGAGCCTACGACATCCAGGGGAAGTGCTTTCACAGCCCGAAACGCTCATCAGGCCAAATATACCAGTTTTAAATGTACAGGATAACATGTATATGTATTACTAATGCCATTAATGGATCACCTTTATTCATCCGCGCTTTCCAAAGAGGGCAATCAACAGAACGGTTCACTATCAGAATCTTTCACAAACCTATAGAATAGCAGTAGTCTGATACTGTGTCACGCGGGCAAAAGCAATTTGGGACCGACGGGGCCTCTGTCCTAAAGCGTTGATATGCTTCAGAAAAGAAGTCAGCCACAAGCATACGCATACAAACGATGGCCCCGGTAAGGGTACGATGAATGCCATTAGCCAATATGCCTTCATTTGATGTTCTAAGTATCATACGGAATGCGCATATCATGGATTGTTACGTAGCTAAAGTTAGGATCGTCTCGTGATTAGTCGGGCGTGTTTGGAGTTTGAAGATGTTACACCAATCTCGACGCTCGAGCTCCCAAGCGTAGGCGAAAAGGGACCACAAGGACAGTTCATCGTCGTCCAACGGTGCCCCATTCCTGTGAGATTCGGCACTTCTATCGAAAGTTAATGTAGCGTCACGTGTTATGGTGTCTGCGCCGTTGGAGCGATGAGATTTGATTTGGACTGGCGTGAGTGCGATGGCCGGGAGTGAAGCGAGATTGTTGCTCACTCATCGTTGTGAGTCGAGGGAACGATACGCATGGAGGGCAAATTGCAACGGTGTGGCGGGTATGCGAGATATAATAATGGCTAAGAGGTGTAGGGGGCTCCTGCCGCTTCTTGGAGGGTCGAGGCGATGATGGTTCTTAAGTGCTTATGCAGGTTCTATATGGGGTCCAGCGCAATGATCGGCACTCCAGCATTCCACGGGGTGCTTCTCGGATTCTGCTCCTCGCTGTGATTTTTGTCGGGTTTGAACTTTCACGAACGAGCTGGTGGGATCTATTTGCTGCCAACTTGCTTGAACCAAGGCCGTCGACGATGTGCGGGTTAAGCTCTGTCACAGTTTGGAGATGTTTGGTCAGGCGGGACTCTTAAGCCCCTGTAACGCGCAAGAGCGACTTTCCTTCTTTCTTTCCGACGATCACCAACCCCTCCTTCCTCAAGGGCAGCGTCCCCCTTCGTAGACTAGGTGCTGCCTTCCTCAAGCGGTACGGAGTGGGTGATATCTCAGATGGGTAAGCAGGTAGTTAGGAGGTGAGCTGGGTCGCCTGCCTGGACCGTGACACTCGATACTGACGTGCACTTGAATCGCGAAGGGGCTCAGAAGGATGCAATTAGAAGTAGGCAATGGGGTTCGTTTATGGAGGTGAGAGGCTCGGGGGTTTCGGTTGAACGGCGGGTGCGACGTGGCTCGTCCTCTCAGTCGAGACTGCAATCTAACTTTGATCGATTTTAGACGCTACTGCCCAACACGGAGATGGGTCAGCAAGGATAGGAGAGAATTGTGCGTTGGTGGTTGATGAACGAGGCACGTCGTAGTCTGCCTTTTGGAGGCCCGGTCGCCTGTCTGACCTGACCTTAGCACAACAGCATACAGCTCCGCATCGTGCGATCCGAGCAGTCTATGACGAAGAAGATGAGGAGAACTTGAGCATTGACTATCTATAAACGAGGTACGTCCTTGCCTGTGTTGAGGATTAACCCAGACTGACTCGTGCTTGGGGCGGCAGCTGGCGGCTCGCAGACTTGCTCCGGATCCCGATCTGGTCCACTTCCTAAGAGGAGGCTCCTGTCCGATGAAGCGGGGCCTTCTTGCGCCAGCCACGACCTCCCAGGTAGGCCACTTCACAAGACTGCAATCGACGCTGACACGAACGCTGACTCGTTGTTAAGGCATTTATAGATGGGTGCTGTCCGTCGTCGCTGGTACATATGGTTGTCCCAACGGTATGATTTATAGAGGGTTCGGCACCCTCGATGGGTCTGGGTTTTGCGGTTCCTTTGAACGACGCAGTGGGACCGCGCTGTCTCGGGGAGGTTGTCCGCTTACCTTAACAATCCCAGGTGGACCATTGGCGGAGAGTACGCCGCACGGGCAACCGTGAACCCCAAATCCGTCAAGAACGCCTCCAGTATGATGGGGCTCAAAGTCGTAACGCGGGCCTCCTCGTTGGTGAGCCCTGGTAACGTTCTCCGACTTGTTTCGGGAACGGCTAGACCGCGTGCGCGGATGTGTATACTTTGAACCAATATATACCCTTGTTGCATTTAATTGACGTCGTGCAAACTGGGAGCCTTCGCAACCGCCTGCGGGTCTCGACGGGCATAAAAGGCGTGAAGGTTTATTCACGACACCTGCTCATCTGGAACCGAAACCACTTGGATGTACCTGGATGGCTCTTTTACAACCAAACAACTCTGATTAGGGACTCTCCTGCGACTCTAGATTTGGAAGAAGGCATCAAGCTGTCATCGTCATAAATAAACCCTGAGCGGGTTCGACGGTGAAGTCATGGCCTCTAGCGCGATGGAGCAAGAGCCAAGTAACTTACGGTTAACGGAGCGTTGAAGCCCACTTAAAAAACTGAGTCAGACCAACAGCTCGCTTAATATTGAATTTATTCATTATGCATTTCAATACAACATTGGTTGGAGAACAACAAATGACCCTCTTCGACGTAGAATGCCATTTGAGCTCCTATACTACCTCCGATATCCGACGGGCGTTAACAGCATCATTCAAAGCTTCGGTCATGGCCTCTTTATTTCCGCTCTGCTGAAGGATTTCTGCGGCTTGTTCATAGAGGTATGAAGCATCACTCCAGAGATTCTGGTCTCGATGTACATCGGCAAGCCCCAGAAGAGCATCAGCTCTGCCCTCTTCGTCGCCAATTTCGGTACAGATCCCCAAGGCCTGGGAGTAGAGCAGAATGGCTCTATTGTACTCGTGTCGATGCCGATGGACTTCGGCCAAACCCCAAAGGGCTGAGGCCCTGCCTTTTCTGTCACCGAGGCTGTTACGAATTTGCAGGGCCTCTGAGAAGAAATGCATCGCGTCGTTGTACTTCTCTCGAAGCTGATGCACTTGCGCGATACCCCATAGAGCATCTGATCTGCCTTGTTTATTTCCAAGATCGGTCCATATTTGCAGGGCCTCGTAGTAGAGAACGATAGCATCGTTGTACTGGTTCTGAAGGCGATACGTCTGGGCGAGACCCCATAAAGCATTGGCGCTGCCTTGCCGGTCTCTGGTGCTGGTGCGGATCTGCAAAACCTCGGAAAAGAACTTTATTGCCTCATTGTATTTGCATTGAAGTCGATGAACTTCAGCGAGACCCCACAGGGCGGAAGCTCTGCCATGTTCGTTGTCGAGGTCCGTCCATATTTCCAAGGCATCATCGTAAAGCGCGATCGCCTCACTGTCCTCCCCCCGAAGCCGATGCACTTCAGCGAGGCCCCACAGAGCGTCCGCCCTGCCTTGTCTATGACCGAGGTCGGTCCATATTTGCAAGGCCTCGGAGCAGAGCGCGACAGCGTCGGTGTAGTTGCTCCGAAACCGGTACAGCTGAGCAAGACCCCACAGAGCTGAGGCTCTACCTTGCCTGTCCCCGATTTCGGTACGGATCTTTATAGCCTCAGAGTAAAGAGGAATGGCTTCGCTGTATTCGTCTCGCAATCGATGCACTTCAGCGAGACCGTGCAGAGCGTCGGCCCTGCCTTGTCTGTTGCCGAGTTCAGTCCACAGTTGAAAAGTCTCGGAGGAGAACGCTATGGCTTCGTTGTACTGGTTTCGAAGGCGATGGATTTGTGCAAGACCCCAAAACGCGTTTGCCATGCCTGGTCTGTCGCGAATTTCGGTCCGGATCTGTAAGGTCTCGGAGTAAAGCGGGAGCGCCTCATCGTACTCGCCTCGAAGCAGATGCACTTCGGCGAGACCCCACAAACCATCGGCTCTGCCTTGTCTGTTGCCGAGGCCGGTCCATATCTGCAAGGCCTCGGAATAGAGCGCGATGGCCTCGTTGTACTTGCTCTGAAGCCGATGCATTTGAGCGAGGCCCCACAAGGCTGAGGCTATGCCTTGTCTGTCACTGATTTCGATCTGAGCGTGGCAGGCCCTGTCTCCGGAAGTGAGATGAGCGTCCTCGTGGTTGTTTTGAAGCTCTGCCAGACACCTCAGAGCGTCGGCTCGGCCTTGTCTGTTACCGAGGTCGCTCCATAGTTGCAAGGCCTCGGAGTAGAGCGCGATTGCATCGTTGTACTCGTCATTGAGTCGTTGCATCTCGGCGAGCCGCTGCAGAGCATCTGCTTTGCCCTGTTCGTTGCCTAGTTCGGTAAATATTTGCAAGGTTTCGGAGTAGAGTGGGATGGCCTTGTTGCATTTCTTTCGAATTCGCTGGACTTCAGCAAGATTCCAAAGACAATTCGCTCTCCCCTTTTTGTTGCCGAGGTCGGTCCATATCTGCAATGCCCAGGAGTACAGCGGGACAGCCTCAGTATAGTTTTGCTGAAGCCGATGCACTTCAGCACGATCCCACAGAGCTGAGGCTATACCCTCTCTATTGCCAACTTCGGTAGAGATGTGGAATGTTCCAATCCCTGATAGGAGCGCTGTGGCTTCATTGTACTCATTTTGTAGCCGATGTACCTCAGCGAGACGCTGCAGAGCGATGTCCCTGCTTTGCTCGTTGCCGTTATCAGTCCATATTTGCAATGCTTCGGAGTAGAGAGGGATGGCCTTGCTGTACTTGTTTCTAAGTCGATGAACTTCAGCAAAACCCCACAAGGTTATGGCTCTGCTTTGCCCTTTGCCGAGGTCGGTCCATATGCGCAGGGCCTCGCTGAAGAGGGCATTGGCTTTGTCGTAATCCTTTTGAAGCCGGTGCACCTGAGCAAGACGCCACAAGGCGTCGCCCGTGCCTTCTCCGCTGCCACAGTCGGTGCAAATTTGCAAGACCTCTAAGTAGAGTGGGATAGTCTCATTATACTCGCCTCGAACCCGATGCTCTTCAGCAAGATCCCACAGACTGTCAGCTCTGCGTCTGCACTCGCCGAGCTCGCCACTTCCGCGCAAAGCTTCGGCTGCAGAGAAGCCTGAATTGAGTTCGTCGTACTCGTCTCGAAGTTGATGCATTTCATCGAGGCGCCGCTGAGCTGCTGCCTCCCCTTGTTTGTCACCGAGATCGGCACGGATTTGCAGGGCCTCGGAGTAGAGAGGAATGGCTCCGTTGTAATCGTCTCGAAGCCGATGCATCTCAGCGAGACCCCATAAAGCGTCAGCTGTACCCTGTCTGTCGCGGGTCTCGGTACGTATATGCAGGGCTTCTGAGTAAAGTGGGATGGCCTCATTGGGTTCGTCTCGGTCCCGATGGACTTCAGCAAGACCCCACAACGCATCAGCTCTACCTTGCTTGTTTCCGCTAGCGGTGCTGATTTGGAGGGCCTCGGAGTATAGACGGGTGGCCTCGTTACGCTCATTTTGAAGGCGATGTACTTCAGCAAGACCCCGCAGAGCTAACGCTCTGCCTCTTCCGCCTCCCAGATCGGTACGAATTTGCAAGTCCTCGGAGTAAAGCGGGAGTGCATTATCGTACTCGCCACGAAGTCGGTGCACTTGGGCAAGACCATGCAAAGCCGAGGCTCTGCCTTCTTTGTCACCAATTTCAGTGCCAATTCCCAAGGCCTCCGAGTAGCGCATAATGGCATCGTTATACTCATTTTGAAGTCGATGCACCTCAGCAAGACTCAAGAGAGCGTCCGCCCTGCCCTTTCGGTCACCGAGACTGGTAGAAATTTGCAAGGCCTCGGAGTATAGCGGGATGGCATCTTCGTATTTACCTCGAAGTCGATGAATCTGAGCGAGACCTCGCAAAGCCGATGCCCTGCCTTGGGCGTCCCCGATCTCAGTACGAATGTGCAAGGCCTCAGAGTACAGTGGGATTGCCTTGTTGCACTCGTCTAGAAGCCGATAGACTTCAGCAAGACCCCAGAGGGCATTAGCTCTGCCTTTTCTATCACCGAGGCCAGTACAGATTTGCGAGGCCTCGGCGTAGAGCGGGATGGCCTCACGATACTCGTCTCGCAGCCGGTGGACTTCGGCGAGGCCTAATAGACCGTCGGCTCCGCCTTGTCGGTTGCCAGTTTTGGTGCTGATTTGAATGGCCTCGATATAGGAGTTAATTGCCTCCACATATTCCGCTTGAAACTGATACATAAACCCCAGCTTCACCAAAAGTTCGGGAGAGCGAACTCTGGAGCCCTGTGTTTCTGGTTCTCCTGTTGGCTTTGGAACAATCATCGGCTGTGCAACCCCATATCAGTGTCCGAACAGCACAGAATCAGCATCACTTACCATCCAATTGATGCACTTTCGACAGAAATCTGCAGTTGGTCGTTCGGTGGGATTGATTTTCCAGCACATCGTCATGAGAGAGCAAAGTCCATGAATCAAGGACAGGCGGGCTTTATCAGTGATAGACGGAAGGTCTCCCTGAATCACGCGTTCGACGACAATAATGTCCGCGGAGACGTCTTGAAACGGAATGGAGTTGGTCATAACCTAATCCCAAGCCGATTTGTGAGCCCAAATGCCAATAAAGTATTCCTTCAGTAGTTTACCTCGTAGCCTATCCATCCCAATGCCCAGATATCACTCCAAAGACTAAATCGATCCTCGCTTAGCAACTCCGGAGCGGCCCAGCGAAGGGTGTACTGATTACCCGTAAGGGTGATGGTATTGCTCGAGTCACGAAAGATTGCTTCAAGCGGCTGCGTTGCCGGAGCCTTGCTTTCAACGTGCTCTATCTGCGATTCGATATCTCGGATTTGAATACGACGAGCGGACCCAAAGTCTGTGATCACCCCGCGGCATTCCCGGTTCACCAACACATTTAGCTGAATGACGTTGTAGGAGTCAGTTATTATTATGCGTTATGATCCCAGTCCTCGACTGCACCGATTTAAGGTCCCCATGGCATATGGGTGGTTCTTGGCTATGGAGATATTTCAGCCCCTTCACCACGTCGTGAATCTGTAGCACAGCTTCTCAGAAGGGGGTTCAGAAGAGGGTCTGTTTTTCTTACCAATGAGATTCGCTCAGGAATTTCCCAATCTTGTAAGGCAATGAATTCCTTCAAATTTCCGTTCTCGGCCCAGGGAAACACCAACCAGATCGTACCCCCGGATAGATCTTCGACGATCCCTTCGAGATGGACAATATTTGTGTGATCGAGCCCTACTAAGAATTCGGCTTCTCTGACAGCCAACTGGAAGACCTTGAGCGGGTTAAAAGACCTGTATGACTGGACCAAGAGCTCTCACCCCCACGACTCGCTCCAAGTCTGTATTGTCTGCTATCCTCATTTTCTTTACGGCTAGAGTCTTTTTTTTTCATATGCAGTTCAATGACTAGCCGGGACAAAACGAGAATACGGATGGATCACTGACGGTTTTCTCCCACAGGCAGTTGTAAGCTTTAGAAACTGTTGCATGTCCTCCGTGCAACTCGCAGGTTTCTCCCGGAAATATTATGAAGGAAGGATCGATTCGGGCTTCGGAGAGCTTCTCGATCCGAGCCCTCTGCACGAAAACATTATTAACAAAGTGTTACTGTAAAGCTATCATTGAAAATGTGGACGGGACGCACTAATTTGGCACTTGGCCTGAGCTCACTCGGGTACTCACCCTGGTCGGACCAACGCGAACAGGGCGTGCGGAGCTCGGCATAGCAGCCTTCGTCCTGTATCGGACTTTCTGTATGAATAGAGGGAGACATTGATGCACTGAGATTTCGATCTGGGCCTTAAGTCTGCGAGGGGGGAAGAGCGAGGGTCTTGGTGAAGGGGCCTGGGATTTTTAACTGATGATATCGATGCACTTCAGCGAACGGAGGCAATGAGGCTGAGCGCTTTTGGCGCCAATGAAACATCTCCCTCGGGATGATTCGGTTCGAGATAACGATACAGCGGGTTGTAGAAAGCCGGTCCAAACAAGCGCGCGCTCTAAGATTGCCTTTGGAACGAACAATTTGTATGTAGCTAGCTAGCTTCGGAGCGGGCGCACCAAGTGAAAAACGGTAAAATGTATTCTGAAATAGATTTTTGGTATGAAAAACCCACCTAAGCTATCGATATCTATTTCCTAGTATTATCGGAAGACCAGATGAAAGAGCTGGTACGACGAGGCCTTGGACTTGGGTAGATGGAAGGAATCCGGGGGCGTCGGTTGAAGCGCGGATATCCACCGCTTGGAGATGTTTGGTCGGTCGGGATCCTTAAGCCCCTGTTACGCTCCTTTCCTTCTTTCCTTCCAACTACCACCTACTACCTCCCGGGAAGGGGATAGCTCCCTTCGCTAGCTAGGTGACAACCTCCTAGAGAGTCATGGAATGAGTGGCTGCTCAGATGGATCAGCAGTTGGTTAGCAGGTGAGCTGGGCGCCACGACTCCAGTTGCCTGGGCGGCTGATACTGACCTGCTATTTGGTCGCGTTAGAAGCTCGGAACGTTGGATTCGGTGCAAGCTCTTGTGCTTGTTGATGGAGGCAAGAGACTTGGCTCGAGACTGAACGGCAAGTACGACGTAGCTCGTTCAGTCCTCGTTCAGTCGAGACTGAAATCTGACCCTTTGGCTCTTTAAAGGCGCTGCAGCCCAATGCTGGAGATGGGATTTATCAGATATGGTAGAAAACAGAGCACTGGTGGCTGATGAACGAGGTGCGTCGTGGTTCGCTCCTGGAGCCGCGGTCGACGGTCTGACTTCTCTTGGTATGGTAGCGTACAGCTCTGAAGAACTTTCGAATCGCACGATCCGAGCAGTCTATGACGAAGAAGATGAGGAAAGATTGAGCATTTGCTATTCATGAATGAGGTATGTTCTTGCCTGCTTGGGTGAGTCGGCTCGAGGCTGACCACCTTTAGGCGGCAGCGCCCACGATTCGGTCCACTTCCTAAGAGGAGGCTCCTATCGTCGCTGGTACATACAGATGGCCGTCCCAACGGTAGGTTTCATAGAGGGCTCGGTACCCTCGATGGGTCTGGGTTTGCGGTTCCTTCGAACAGCGCAGTGGGACCGCGTTTGTATCGGGGGAGGTTGTCCGCTTACCTTAACAATCCCAGGTGGACCGTTGGCGGAGAGTACGCCGCACGGGCAACCGTGAACCCGAAATCCGTCAACAATACCTTCGCTATTCTGGGGCTCGAAGTCGTAGCGCGGGCCTCCTCGTGGTGAGCCCTGGTAACGTTCTGCTTCGGGAACGGCTAGACCGCGTACGCGCAGTACATAGTTCTATGAATGAAAGTAAATTCATGTTCCTCTTACTAAAACTATTTCTTCTGGTGGATTCGGTAAAAGTTGCATCGACTCGTTCTGGCGCAAAGAGATTGCCGACTTCAGAAGGAAACCCAACTCAGTGACTCTTGTAACTACACAAGTGTCAGAAAGGTCACAACGGAGCCTCCATCCACATCAGTAATGCTGCGTCAGCGGGGCTACGGGACAGTGCCATGACGTCATTGTGTTGGTCATACGCCGCGGTGCTTTGTCGTTGCTTGGTGTTGGAAATTTCCAGGACGTTCGACAGAGTTCCGAGTTCCACCGGCCGTGACCGACAACGTCTCGAGAACGTCACTCCTTCCCTTGGATTCCACCACTCGCCTAGAAAATCATGGAACAGTCGGACGCCGCGATGGAGGAGTACTTATACCGCGCACAAGTCATACCCCATCCCTCCAGAGCACATCGAACATAACAATATTCCCCCGCACTTCCACAACACACATCTACTGCAATGTCGTTTTTCTTCCGACCTGCATTCTACCCCGAACATGCCGTCTACTCCTCATCCCGATCACCAGTCTCAGATGACGAGGCCTATTACCGCCGGGTTGCCGAGGAACACCAGCGCCGAGCCCAAGCCGCTCTCGCGCTAGCTCAAGAGGTGGAGAGGCGCAGACGCCAAGCTGCGGGCCCAAGGTCGTATCACGACGAACCCCACTTCCGACCCGAATATCGTCCCGAGTACATTCCTACCCGACCCCACTATTCATATGAACCATACGAGTTCCCGTTCGACTCCTATGAACCTCAACACCCTCCTCGATATGAACATTTACCTGATGTAGCCCAACGCTCATCATCAGCTTATCCTCGTTCACACGAGCAGGCCATGCG
>WSUI01000055.1:0-62849 GCA_019633595.1 Tulasnella sp. UAMH 9824
TTCTGGATTTGCAATGAAGTCTCAAGAGTCAAGTCTATTTCTGTCCATTATTGCCCAACTGAAGACATCCCACCGATCTCCTCACCAAGGCCCTTTCTCTGTTAAACGCAGCAATTCAGTGATCCCAGGTATCTCACTGCAGAGAGGGGAATCAAAGAGTCGATGGTGATTCTATGTACAAGTACATCAGGTTTTATATAGTAAAAAGAAGCAAACAATACCACAACATGTACAAATACACCACAAACAGTTCAACAACAACTACATATACATCGTAGAGTAAAATAGGGCTCATCACAAGAATATTCTCATATATAGAAGTGATGACAGCGAGTGTAATAGAGGTGGAGAGGAGACGCATGACCAAGCGCAACATTCTCACCCACTGGTTGAGCATCTCCAAGAACAAATGGGACTACAGCTTCCCTCCTAGAGGTGCTTCGTCGAGGGGGTGTTGCACTGGGTTGTGTGTCTCCTCTCCACCTCTATTGCACTTGCTGTGCTCACTTCTATATATGGGAATATTCTTGTGATTTGTCCTTTTTTACTCTATGATGTATATGTAGTTGTTGTTGTGTTGTTTGTGGTGTACTTGTACATGTTGTGGTATTGTTTGTTCCTTTTTATTATAAGCTTGATGTACTTGTATGTAGAATCATCATTGATTCTCCGATTCCCCTCTCACTGTGAGATACCTGGGATCACCAAATTGCTGCATTTAACAATGAGAATGTAGTAGTCCTAGTCTACACACTTTCTGGACATATTCAGCTGTCAACCACCGCGTGTGTAGTTGTTCTCCAACCAGTGGCGGAACCATGTTCTAGCTAGGCCAGACATTCTGATCAAGCAAGGTCTTCACAAAATTGCTTGTTATCTAGCATGAGCTGAGTAACTATTGCTGATAGGGTGGCGTCAGAAACCTCGAGCGAGGTATCCGACAGGTCTTTGACCGGTAAGAGACAGGGTCCCTCTGAGCACTTGGTAGAAAACATGGTCAAAGACGGGTAAACGACAGGTAAAAGACAGGGTTGATTAGTCACTATATATCGTGCTCGAGTCGAGAATCACACTATATCCTATTTTAAGCCAGAAAGAAATGCGAAGAGGTCTTTCGAGCCTGCCATACTATACAGAGCGCTTTATCAACAGAAGCTTCGATGGGGACAACGGCTGACTTACTAGATAAGAGTTTGCGGACAACTGAAAACCCAACACCACATCCTGCACAAGAAACCAGCTTTTCCTCGCGTGTTTAATACCTCAATCTCAGGTCCATCTAGCTGGCCTCGATAGGGTGCTTAGGCGGAGGAGTCTTCAGGGATACGGTCAGTGCTACCGTCAAAGAATCGAACGTAGATTGTCCTGGCCAGCTCTTATGTAAGCCTGTCTCTTACCGGTAAACGACACCCCGATTTAAGGACCCCTGTCAATGACCGGTCAATGACAGGTCAAAGACATGTCATTTACTACCTTGGTTATTACCAGGGTGTCGTTGACGCTACCCTAATTGCTGACAAGATCTCTCGGACTTGACACTTGGACCATTTCCGCCAACATCCCAGACGGGAAAGACGGTCTAAACGAAAACATCACAAACGCCAAGAGCGAGATATGCCCTAAATAGTGGCTATCCCGCTCTAGGTGATAGGACATAGTATCTATTATTGCCCATTCCCCCTTTGCTTTGACATCCCTGGTTTCTCAAGATCAACCCGATAGTTATCTTGTCCCAACTCCTGGTGAGTCATAGCAAAAGCAAGATGTGATCGCTTGACTGGTGAATCAATCCCCTTGCCTAGACCAGAGTACCGTCGTGGTTAAAAGAGGGGTTACAGACCGCTTCCGAGTTGATATAAATGCAACTATATCGTCGTCGGACCATGTCAAAGCTAGCATATATGCCCACTAATCGAGAGCATGTTGGTAAAACATACTAACCAGACCGGATGTCATTTTGGATTTCACAAGCCAGGACGCATCTGATCAACTCGGCGCGAATCTGGCGGTCTTCCATGGCTTACTCAAAGTATTGCCCAACCATTTTCTTTGTATTCATTCTTTGCGGGCGTTCTCACCCGTCGTTGACCGGTGTCCCACCAAGAAGCTTGGGGCGGCATGGTGTTGCGTGTAGCTAGGGCTTGTTGGACATATCTCTGAGGAAGCCCAACTGTCTGCAGAGTCGTGCGGAACCCTCTACGGTAATAAAGTCGGTGGAGGTTACCACAAAACTTGACACATCAAATCGAGCGAGTGGGATTGCCTGGAACAGAGGGGTGTATATATACATTTATGCCTAATGTCCATAATATAATGCACAGTGGAAGGAGGGTCGAAGGGAAAAGTTAAATGAGCGGGGAACCGTTATTCCTTCACTTGTCCGTGGTAATCGAGGAGGTCGATTCTCTGGGTTTGTGCAACTTCGACGCCCGTCTTGTGATACTCGGACTAAGTTCGAGGGATGGAAGGAGACCTTTGTCGGTGCTCGGTTTGGGAAGAGCAGCCCCGATAAAGCTCAGCGGTCGTTCCTTGGCTTTGTCCTTTAAACTATCGTCGGAATTTTTATGACCGACCCAGGAACTGACGCGTTGTCGGAATGTACTGGATCCACCAGAATCTTTCCGTTCTCGGTGTTTGCTGTCTTTGTCCTTTTGACTGTCGGGGCTATCAGGGGCCTTAGGTTTTCCGAATGAGGGGAGGCGGAAGCTCTTGGTACGCGAGCGGGATTGTGAAAGATGGAGTGAGCTTTCGGGCGAGCGGGATTGTGAAAGACGGAGTGAGCTTTCGGGCGAACCACTTGACGAGGTCTGGTCGTCGTTGAGGGAAACACTGATAACGGGAGGACGAGCAGGGCTCTCGTAGTCATACCCAAATACCTCTGGATGCTTTGGGGTGAAGAGCTCCTCCTTTACGAGAAGGTCATCGTAAAGTGCTTGGGCCTGAAGACTGTATTGTCAGAGACCACGCCCCCAAAGTGCCAGACATGGTAACCCACCTGATCAGCTTCTTCCGTCGGCCAAGCACTAAGTTTCTTTCGAGGGAGCTTCCTGAGCGCCGGAGACTCGGTTTTGGCGGGTAATGCATTTGGGCCGGGCACGCCGTCAGGGAAAGAGATCGAACGGGATCCATGAACCTCGTCAGTTGCTTGAACGTTGGAAGGTTCGAGCGGGTCGACTTGTGGCAGTGGCTGCCGAGTGCCATTTACCGCCTTCGAGATGGCTTCATCGAAGGCCTTTTGAAGTTCGTCCTTACTTTTGGCGAGACCGGCAACCTCACCCTTCAGACGAAGCGATTCGTTCTCCGAGTTCGACAGGCGACTTTGGGCATCCTTCAATAACTGTTGGAGGGTGGCTTGGCCTTGTTCAAGCTCAACCAGTTTGTTTCGTAAATCGACCTTCTCATGGTCAGAGTCTTCAAGTTGGGCTCGAACCGAAGCCAGAGCCTGCTCGACCTCGCGAGTCTAACAACGGACGTCAGATTAGGCAGGCTCAATTTTGTGACCGCCAAGTCGCACCTTATTACCGGCGTCGATGGCCAATGTATCGGCTGCAGCTTTGGACTTCAGAAGAGCGTCCTTCTCAGTCTCCATTTGCGTGCCCTTTGCGATTGAAGTATGGAGTCGCTCTTGCAGGGCATTAATCTTCAACCACAGAAAGCACAAGGTAAGAACCGAGATCAAATTCGGATTCAAGGAATAGTCTTACCTCTGCCGCCGCCGCCGCTTTCGATGCCGATATGGTACTCTCAAGGGAAACAATCTAAATAGAAATCAACATGGAGCAAAAACGTTGATATGTAATGCAATTCACCTTGGCGGACCCCGACTGAACCTCGGCATTCCTCTCGTCTAACAGTTTCTGTAACATATCCTTTTGTGCGATAGCTGAAGAAAGCTGGCTCTTCAGATCGGGAAGGGTCGCACGAAGCGCTTCGAGTTCCTCAATTTTGGCCTGAAGAGTAGCATTATCAGATCTGGAAGTGGCGAGAGTTTCTCCCAAGGAAGTAAGCTGTCGTTTTATACATGTGGGTGTTCGAAACGTCAGTATAGGATAAATCCGGGGCGACGACAACGTTACCTGTGTTGCCTGACTAGCAGCAAGTGACTCCAGATCTCGCAGTTTAGACTCGGCATCCGACTTAGCGCCTCGCAAGCCAAGAGCTTCCTTTTGTAAATCAGCAATCCTATCCCGACTTTCGGCGTCTCGCGCATTCAGTTGGCCAAGTTGTGCTTGCAGGAGTTCGATTTGGGCGATTAGGGATGCGGTCTGCAACGAGAAGTTAATATCATTTGATAACGACGGTTGTAGATAAGGTGACCTTTTCCTCTCGGTCTTTGATGTCCAAGACTTTTTGGGACAACTGGTCCGTAAGACCATCTCTTTCCGCCTGGGTAGTTGATATCCGAAACTCCAGTTGACTGGCCTTGGATTCGAGACTCGTAATTTGCTGTCGAAGTCGGTCGGTTTCATCATGCGCGGCAGACAAGGTTTTGTTGGACGCTGAAGCTTCAGACTCTAAGCGAAGAACCTCGTTCTTGACGTTTTGCAGCAGGGCTTCAGTGGAGGCCACGTTCTTTGACAAGGTGTCCTTCTCCGCCTGGAGCGCCGCGTGTGCCGCTCTGAGAGTTTTCAAGTCTTGGCCGAGTTCGTCTGCCTGTCAGACGGAGCTCACGTTAGACTAGGGTAAGATGCGGAGCATCCATGTCGAGACGTACGTTTGATTCTGCTTGCTTGAGCCGATTGTTCGTCCCATCCAAGTGACTTGCAATGCTGTCCCGTTCGCTGACTAAGCGGGAATGCTTTTGATCAAGCGTGGAAAGCCTTTGCGAGAGATCCGAAACCTCAGCAATCAAGGCGGACTTGTCGGTTTCGAGGCCGGTTGCGCGGGTTTGGGACTGGGCGATCTGAGCGGTCAAAGACTCGTTATCAATGCGTGATTGGGTGATTTGACCCTTTGCGACTTCGAGTTCGTCTTTCAAGCTCGACTTAGCAGCTTCCAGGTCGCTAACGAGACCCCTTTGCCGCTGCAGTTCAGCCTCTGCTATACTAAGCTGAATGCCAAAATATCAGCCTGGCAAACTCGACAGCTGATATATACAAGTTGAACATACCTTTTCCAACAGAGCACGATCGGTCGCTCCACTCTCCTCGAGCTTAACAGAGAGAGTTGTCTTTTCGGCGCGAAGATCAGCAATCTCCTTCTCCAAATCAGATTTTGCGGTTTCGAGGATCGAAATGGAGGTTCGAGCCGCGTCAAGTTCTGTTGTTAGGGACTTGACCTGGGTGACGTCTTCAGCAAATATCCTCGAATTTTGCTCAGTTCTCCTACCTCTTGCTCTGATGCATGTAGCCGCCCTTCCGATGCTTTAAGGGACTCCCTTTCAGCCGTACTTTGATTTAGTAGTTGTGCTTTCTCGGCATTGAGCTGCGATAGAGCGCTTTCAAGAGATGCGACTTTACTAGTCAAAGATGCTTCGACTCCTTGCAACGCAGCCTTCTCTGATTCCAGCAGAGCGATGTTGCCTTGCAACCCTTGATGCGACGTCTTAAGAGACTCGAGCTACGATCAATAAATGGTACCTTAGCAAACAAACCCAAGGAATACTGTACAAATACGTTACCTCAGCCGATGACGTGCTCAACTGTCCACCCAAGGTCTCCAGCCGATCCAACAAGGATTTGTTCGAAGCTTCTAGCTCAGCACTCCTGAGTTTGGTTGAGGACAGTTCATTGCTGAGTACTTCGACCTGCTTCTGTAGCTCATTTGCAACCTTGAGTCGGTCGGCAAGCTCAGCATCGGTGGCAGCCGACTTCGCCGACACGTCGTGAAGCTCCGATTCAACATTGGTTTTAGCAGTTTCCAAATCTCTGACGGCACCACGAAGCGATTGTAATTCGGTTTGAAGAGCTAAGATCTGCAGGATTGATTTAACGTGGAGTCGAAGATGAGTGAGAGGACCCAACATACCTCCGCTTGGGCAGTTTCCTTCAAGTCCGCGGTGCCTTTCGTGTATTCTGCCTCCTTGGCTCTGAGAAGCCCCTCAAGTCGCTCCTTCTCGTTCTCGAGTTGCTGAAGACTGGTTTCGAGAGTAGATACTTTCGCGGCCAATGCGTTCTCGTCCAGTGCCAAGTTGCTTTTTTCCGTCTCCAGAGTGGCAACCCTTGCTCGTGCACTATTCAGTTCGTTTTGGAGGGTTTCGACCTCGGACTGGAGAGCTTTCCGTTCATTAAGCGCGGAGGAGAGTTCGTCGGTGCGAGTGGCAAGTGTGGATTCGAGTTCTGAGTGACGTGACTGGAGTGTCTGGTGGTCTGATGTTGTCTTCGAGAGATGTTCGGCAGAGGACTGAAGTGCCTCCTCTTGGCTCGCAATTCTTGCCTCCAACTCTTTCCGCAGTGCCTCAGCCTCAGCAAGTCGAGATTCAAGGTCCGTTTTCACAGCCTGCTGTGCCGATAGGGTGGCCTTTGTTGCGGCGAGGGTGGTGTTGAGATTCGAGACCTGTTGTTTGACTTATAAGTTCCAGAGCTCTCCTTGGAAGATGACCATTTTTCTTACCTCTGCTTGGGTAGCCTGAAGGCTCTGCTCAGCGGACTGAAGTTTACCCTCAAGTTCAGCCTTCACCGTCCGTAGGGCGTCGGTCGAGGATCCGGAATTCTGAAGTTCGATTTCGGTCCTTGCCGCCTACGCATTCGGAGAGAAATTAAGAGCCAAGAAGAGATTCGAAGAGGAGACTGGGGAACCGTACCTTTACTTTCAGTTCTTCAAGAGCTCTCTCAGCGGATTCCGCCTTTTCGGATGCCTCCACAATTCGGTGGTCACACGCGGAGTGCCTCTTCTTCACCTCAGCAAGAGTCTGATTCGAATCCTCGAGCTGCTTTCTTAGATTAGCGATTTCTCGCGAGAGCTCAGCCGTGCGAGCTTGTGCATCGCGCGCAGAAACGGAGGACACGGTCCGAGCACCATCAAGCTGTGCTTCGAGTTCCGAGTTCTTCCGCTGAATTTCGGCTACAAGGGCTTCAAGATCTGATAACTGCGGCATAGTGGAAGCGACGTGAGATACCAACTCCGAGAACGTATGATGAGCATATGATGTACCTTGGAGCGAGCGTCGGCGAGTTCCGCCTTGGTCTTGCGCAGCGTTTCTTCAAACGAATTTTTGCCCTTTTCGATGAACTTGGCGTGTCGTTCAGCCTCTTCAAGCCGTTCGCGAAGAGAGGAGAGTTCTTTGTCGCGTTCCGATAGCTAGTAAAAAGTACAATGTTAGACGGCAAGGGAATATTCGTCCAGAAGCTGAGGAACCTACCAGTTCCGTCGCGGCGTCGCTCTGTGCTTTGTGATTGGATATTTCCTTGGAGAGGTTCTGCTTGAGCTCCTCGATGTTTCGCAGCTGCTCCCGAGCGTGTGTTAGGTCCCTTTCGAGATTGAGGACCTTGTGATTACGATCCGGGTCAACACCGACGCGGCCGAAATTAGAGACCCTGTTTGACCACGTACCTTTGCCAAGAGACCCTCGAATCTGGTCCTCTCCTCCGTGCTCATTTTCTCTGCCGAGTCCAAATCGCGAGCGCTGGAGGCTGAAGATTGCATCCAGGCTTTCAACCTCCGGATTTCCTCCTCCAACTCCGTCTCCCGCTTGTCGGCCAAAACAAGTGACTGATATGCGCGTTCGCTGACCTTGAGGGCATTTGCGAGTTTCTCGTCGACAGAATGTTTGGCAGCGGTAGCATGCTTGAGCTGGGCCTGCAACTTGGTGAGCCGAGCGTCATAATCTTCGCTATCATGCCGGGTGCCGGCGAGGGCTGACTCGAGAACCTTGATCTAAGAGCTTGCCGGTCAGTCCACTTGGTAAAGAGGTGTTGAGTGACCGACGCACTCTGTGAAGGTACTCTTGTTCCGTCTTTCGAACCCGTTGGCTCCATATTACGGAGAGGAGGATCGCGGCGACGGTTCCAAAAACCACAGTGTTCTCCCGGTCAACCAGATGGGACATGGCGGGAGGAAAGCAAGACTTGAAGAGGAGGGGGGGGTCGGATCTGAAAGGATGCGGAGGAGAGGGGGTATATATAACCTGGAAGGGGGGGGGTGAGAGAGGGAGAGCAGGCGAACAAAAGAATTCAGGGTCACGTGGTAAAATTCGATCCGTAACTCGGTGGTCTCACGCTCAGAGCCCCAGAGCCAAGGCGTCTATTCGCTGCTTCATCCTCTCCGGTGCCTCGACATCGACGGATGATCAACGCTCTTTGTCGGTGTCGACGATTCCAATGTCGACTGGGACCGTGACCTCATCCCACGAGGCAGCAAAGCCACCTTCGCGGGCGCCACAAATTGCCCGCCTCCATGCCCCCTCATCCGCTGGATGAACTTGCTCGCGGTCTGCGCTTGATACCTACAGTAGTAGGACTGTGCTGCCCAGGTGCCACGTCAGAGTCGTCAGGAACGTCCGAACAGAAAAAAGCCTCGGGCCGTAATTCTCGTCCCTCTGTTTACCGCCGGAATATACCGCAAGCGCCCACAGCCACAGCGATGCACGGCTTTTCGTATCTCCGCCTTGCGCCGCCACCTCGCTCATTTGCTGGGCTGGTGAGAACCATCTATCAATGAGGTAACTGTGCAAAGAAACAGCCCCTTTTCAAACGCATATATCCCAGCCAAGGTGTGTTTACAAGTCGCGAATAAGGAAAGGGGCAAGAAGCCCGGTTGCAATAGATGAGTACAACGGCACCAAATATTCCCTAATGGGTCACCACGTGAACCCAGTGTTCTCCTAGCTGTTTCCGACACTCCTCAAGGACCCAACCGTGTCTCCGACATCCGACTTTGTTGACCACGGACGAAAGACGGAATCCTGCACTTCGAGTCCTGGTGGTTTTGCACAATCGCTCGACGTTTGTCGTGCGACACTGATGTGAATCCGAGAATCCACCTCAAAGTTGCTGGTGGAATACGGCCGATATTGTAGCTGTAAGCCTGGCTTTGGCGGTGGGTTCGTAATTCGTAGTACGATGAGACAAGGGACGCAGGCGATAATCGTTGGGAGTATGCAACCCGACATCCAAAGCGCAGGATACTGCAAAGGAGTCAGGTAAACGAGGTGAACTCGGTGTCTCGGGAGAGAAAACGCACGAATCCACAAGCAAATATGACGAGATGGCCAGTGGCAGCGACCGTGTACAGCGACCCGCTCTCCATCAAAGCGTATGCAATCTGTTTGTACGGTCGTGATGAACGAGAGCCAATGACACCGACTTTTTGGGCGATCCACCTGTCGATGTATTTCAGATTATATGTCTCTAAAAATGAAAGAACTCCAGAAACACGAACCATAGGCGGATGATGATCAAACCTGGTGTCACAAGGTTCACCGCGATTGTGAATCCAAGCGTGATGATCCACCATTTGTCGATCTCTGGATTGAGCCGCATGGAATTCTCAAGCATTCGCCCGATGGTGTAATAGTACATCACCATTCCCGTGCCTGGTAATCCACGAGCTCAACGCAGTGACAAGATGCCTCTCCGAGACTGTTACTCACCGAGACCGGCGATCAGCAGGAGACAGGGCAGAATGATTATGTAGACGTTGCAAAGCCAGACTACGAAGAGGCGCCAAATCTGAAACATGAGGATTAGCTGCCCTTCTCGACTCAAACTAGAACAATTTCCCGTACGATGAGTCCATCCGTAATGAAGCTCTGAAATTGGAACGAGGTCACCACTCGATATGCGCACGGCAGTGAAGTCGCAACCGACGCACAAGTATCCATAGAATCGCACTGAAGCGGGGAAGCGGTCAAAACGAGTGACCAAAACGGTAACGAGCATACTTACTCTCGGGCGGGTAGGATTCCGTTTGAGCAATCAAAGAAGTAAGCCTGGGCTCCTCCGGGGAACTTGCTCCAGACGAAGAAAGCCCTGTAAATGTCCACTCCCTGCAACACTAGGCAAACGAACGATCGTCAATGGTTGAACGGTACACGAAAGAAATGTCTGCATGCCTAATTGAGCTGTATTCAGGAGGAACATGATGATGAGGACTGCTGGTATCAAGCCGACGACGCCATGGGACCTGACGCGTTTACGGGTAGCAAAGACGAAAAGGACCGAGTAAAGAACTGCGGGTCGAGGAAAGCATGAGCTTCAAGTTAGGTGAGAATGATGGATCGTACCTGAAACCGCGATATCGACAGAGAATCCTATAAGCCGAGACAAGCCCATGTCCATGGCCATGGCGGGCAAGCCTCGGTGATTGATTTAGCGCCGCTGCAGGAAAGGCGGTCGGAGAGAAGCGAAAGGGAAGGCCGGGAAGGGGGGGGGGAAAAGGGAAGAAAGGTCACAACTGTTCAGGCCGGTTAAAACCATCGAGTGCAGTGTGGACGGGCTTGGCCGTGAGGCACAGGCAATCCATGGGCCTGTGGGGGTTTGGCAAAGTCAAATCAAATTCGTCCAAGATGAACCCTTGGAAGCGAGACACCAAGGCAATTTTCAGGCGGTCAACCCGGTGCAAGCGCGGCCACACTCGTACTACGGATCCGAGCATGGTCTCAAATTTACAAGCCATCGAGGACGTCTGGTCCCGTGTGTATACGACGTCGCCGTCTCGAGCTAACGCGGGACGACCCACCCCCTAGACCTGGGAAATTCGGGCTGCATGCACCGCTTCGGTCGCAGCGTCTATGCGGATAAGAGATTTATTCATAAACAGCTAAAAACGAAGGCATCAGACATGTAATGGCAGAAGACGCGAAGATCGAACGAAAGGCTGGACAACCGCCCGGACAGGCGGACACTGAGAAAAGAATACAAAGGGCGATTTTAGCGTCCATTGTGTATGTGGCAGGGGTGGGAACACTAGACCAGGTGGGTGACGAAGAATCGCCTAGAATAACTATGTGCAAGCAAACAACAGGATGTAGTCACACCTCTACGGTGCGAAAGAAAGCGAGTGTTGAACTAGTAAACCCAGGAGAGACGATGAAAGGGAGGAGGGAGTGCAATGTAGTAGGATTTAGCGATACGAACCACCCGGTCCAGGTACTTGAGGGAGATACTGCGAGGCTCTCTGGTGCTGGTGCTGCTGACCCCGACCGAATGCTGATGGCCCGCTTCCTTGTGGTCCTGGGCGGGGAGCGGTAGCTGCATCTGAGGCACTGGGCGAATATTGAGCTTGACCCCCTTGCTGCGGGTGGGGTAGCGAGGCCTGCGAATACGCTTGCCCGCGTTGCAGCGAAGGAGGGCCCATGGATTGTGGAGGTCCTTGGTGTCCGTTGGACTGTCGCGGGAGGGCCAGTCCTTGTTCCATAGAAGGGCGGCCCCCATATTGGGTAGGGCCGGAAGGTTGCTGGTGCCCGTACTGCCCGATGCTTGACGTTGCAGGTGGTTGAGATGCCGATGGGCCAATATTGTGTGACACAGAGCGACTGGGATGCTGCTGCTGCTGTACTTGCGGTGAGATTGGGAACCGCTGCGCAGACACTGGAGCTGAACCCCGCTGTTGGTGCCCGATACCCGGCCCTTGCGATTGAGGATACGAATACGAGGCACTTCGGCTGCTTTGAGAATACTGGCTTGCCACTCCAGGAAGATGCTGAGATGATCCCTGGATAGGAGACGGTACCTCGCGGTGGGCGGACACAGCAGAATTCAGGGCAGGGGACGCGTGATAAGAGCCTTGTGTAGCGGAAGAGGACGGTCGACGATGGTGCGAAGGATATTGTTGACGCGCAAGATTTGATTGCTGCCCATGCTGATCGTGCGACGGGAGAGTGGGCGTTGAGCCAACTGACGCGGATGGGGAACCTGTTGGCGGGTGCGGAGGGTTCGGAGCATAAAAATGACCTTGTGCCTCGTTGGACGCGAAGCCCGCAGCTTGACCAAGTCGAGGAGAAGGATCACTTCCCCTTGATTGACTTCCGCTGCCACCTTGAAGGTGATGGTCTTCGCGAACAGCCTCGGGTGCTACAGACGCAGACCCAGGGGGCACATTCGCTTGCTCTTGCGTATTCTGCATACTGAGCCGCTTCCGCAGCCGACTTGGGTGAGTAGAGGTTGGCTTAAGGCCCAGATTGGTAGCTTTGATGAGTATCTGATGTCTTCAGATATAGAGCATACGGGTTGTATCAGTCCCCTTGCAAATTGGCGAGGATTCGGGCAACTGACCTTGTTCTAGTTTCACCAAACTGGTCCACTGTCCAGTCCCAGTCGATCTCTCCGTTGGTCGTCCGGGATTTGGATTGTTCCGCGAGGGTCTTCAATCGCTCCGTCTCTTCGTCGCTCCATGCTCCGTGAGTACTCTGCACATTTGATCTCGAAGGAACTGGAGGAACAATCGCGGAGGGTTGCGGCAACTGAGTTGTTGGCTGACTCGTAGCCACCGCCGAATGCGGATAAGCAGGGTTCGAAGATTGCGGTTGAGGGGGATTGACGAGCGGGTTGGTAATTGCTCCGCTCAAGCTCGAGCTTGTGCTCGGTCTTTGCTGCACTTGAGGGGGTTGAGATGTCGCTGCAGGAGGCGGCGGCGGCGGTGCCGTAGTGCTTGCTCGGTTGAACGAGGAGGATTGAATGGAGTAGGGATTGAAAGATGCGGGATTTGGCGAGATCGGGGTTGGGTAGTAATTGCTAGGATGACGCTGGGGCGAGTTGACGGGCTCTGGACGGGGAAAAGTAGAGGTTGAAGGGATGGATAACGGATGTGAAGGGAACATGGAAGACGGGACAGGAGGAGGCACGGGACCTCGGGCGAGGGTTTGGGAATTTGCAATCTGAAGGAACCCTCCGTCAGCGTCCAGAGTCGGACATAGAGAGCGCGTCCTACCCCCTGAAAGAGTAGAGACCTACCAAAAGCTCGCAAAGATCCTTCGCGTTTTGCAGAACGGCAAAAGGGTCTAAGCCGCTCCCTACAGACAAAGATTGGGCCAGAACTTCTGGGTCCGCGCTGCGCTGGCGGGGGATGCCCGAGGCAAACCCAAAAAGGTCATCAGGCGGGGAACGATGTGACAGGGGGAAAAGGAGGAATTAGCTTACGACAAGTTCTCCCGCAGACTCGTAAAAAGTGGAACAGAGGCCCATGACCTGCCACTGAAAGTCGTAAAAATCTTTTATGACCCGGGGTTGCTGGGGCGGAGGGGGTTGTGGTGCGGACGACGACGATGAGCCGTGGTGGCCCAGACGGGCAAGACCGACGCCTAAACCGAGGGAGGGACCGTCCTGGAACTCTGGCGAAAGGTTCGGGCGCACCGGGGAGTTGGAGACGGCGGGTGCCGTGGAATGTTCGACCAGCATGGGCTCATCCTGATCGTCTTCGTCGTCGCCGTCGTCCTGTGCTGAAGCTGTTGTTCCCTCGGGTGCAGTGATATTCGCCGTCGCCCCTGTAGCCGAAGTCGCGGCGGAACCCAAGGAGTGGACGGGAACAAGGACACCGTCCACCCGCCTGTTCTTCGTCTTTGACCCCTTTGGACGGCCTCTTTTCCGTTTGACAATGGCCTCTCCTGCAGCTTCGGACGGGGCCGGCTGCGATTGCTGCTGCTCCTGGACGATATGTTGTTGTGGGACGGTTGACGGCTGTTGAGGAAAAGGAGTTGAAGAAGAAACTGAACGCTGTTGAGGAGGCGGGTTGTGGTAAATGGCGTGCGGTTGGATGTACTGCTGCTGCTGCTGCTGCTGCTGCTGTTGCTGGTGGTGGGTGTCTGGTGGCCGGGGCTGAGGGAGTGCGAGAGCATGGGTCAAGGAGGAGTTTGTTGGTTGGGTTGAGGTGGAGTTGGTGGAAGACGCTGGATGCATGTCCCCACCCACCGACCGAGCGGGCACAGAGAACGGATGCTCGATGATTCTCCTCTGTTTTCTTGCCCCTCTTAGAGCTGGGACGTTGCAGAGCTGGGATGCGGGCGTTTGGTCGACATTGAGATCAAGAGAAACATCCACTCTATCCCCCCGTGCGAAACAAATGTTCCATCATTTTGCACCCTACGCACCATAAGAGACTACTACTGCTACACGTACTCCAAGACACGCACAATCGTTCCGCGCCCTTCCTCCCCGTCTTCCCCTTCCACCTCATCCAGAACAACCATCCGACCGCTGAACAAGTCGACCTTGATCGACAACCGATTCCCAAGCGAGTCCCTTCGACTCGGCTCGTACACCCTCCGCAGCTTTCGCGACAGAGATTCCGCAGATCCCGAGCTGCACTCCGACATTGCGTCTTCGATTATTTCCTCCATCGTAGGCTTGGGCCGAACCTTTTCCGGTGCCCTCCATCCGTATGCAATTACCTCGGCCCCCATTTCATTGTACGACTCGGGTGTGAGGCTCTTGATTTGCGGTGGTTCCGCTACGGTCGGAATCGAGGAACGCGAGCTGCTCGAGCCCTGTCCAGACCGAACGCGCACGCTGACCGACGCAGGAAACAAGCGTTTTTCTTTGGTGGCCACCTTGAACTTGGGATCGCGGTCTTCAGGTTTCAGGACATTGCTGCGTTACGCATCCAAAAAGGTCAGCATCCCCCGGCGGATTCCAGGCCGAGAAGGACTTGTCATACCTCATGTGCGCGTGAATTCCGTCGGAGGCGCTCCAGACACTCAAAAGCGTCAGCTTGCCTGATGCGATGAACAGACGATCTTGGAAATAGACGGCGGATTCCCGACTTGCAGACACGCGACCGCGCAGTCGAGGGTAAGGAATCGTGCCAGGAGGAGCGATGGTGGCATCTCCGCTAACAACCGAAGCTCGAGTATCGTCCTGGCCTAAATTGCTGATCCGCTCGCCGATGGTATTGAGGTCCACGCGCATATAGTACTGGAGACGCGACCTCCACGCTGCATCGCCGACGGACTCGACGCCAATGGCGATTCTGAATGAACCCAACTCCTGAAGGTCTTGGGGTCGATCCTCCTCCGTGGAGCGCTGTGGCGGGACAATCCAGAACGGTTCCGAAAGTGAAACGGTGCCGATGTTGAATGGGACGGAATGCATGGCGCTTCGGCGATCGACAAAGGTTACTCGAGGTAAACCCTGAAAGTTTGACGATGCCGTCGGGCGGCTTGGCGTCGAGGTTGGAAACTTTGGGCGGAAGGCTTCGACGTGGTGGATGCCGTGGAACTTGGACGTGAAAAGAGCGAGTTGTGTCTCGGCAGGCTCGTTGAAGGCTTGTTGCGTGTCTGGTAAGGGGTTTGTGGAATGAACTATGGGTTCGCGTTCAAACTCGGCAGAGGGTCGGGCCAGAGGGTCTGATGACAACGATGGAAGCTCGTAAAGACTGATGGTGCACTTGCGAGGACCGTCGCTGTGTACGGCGACGAGATGGCGGGATACGATCCTCATGCAAAGCTAAGGTGAAGAACAAGCGTCAGGAGTTGGGCACGCGATAAGAGTGCTTGCAGGTACGTACTAATGAATCGGCGCCCGAAGGGACCTGGAGATTTGTGAGCTTCTTGGTCAAGTTTCTCCTCCAGTCCCAGATCCAAGCTGTGCGACGGGTCGTGCGGCGAGTGAAGACAGCAACATCGGCACCGAAGGCCTTGATCCAACTGCCGTCAAGAGATACTGCTTCGCGAGTCCAGGTGGAGACTTGATGGCATGGATGGGGGTCGGCTTCGAGTGGCGGCCCAAGCAGGAGGTCGAATTTGACACAGACGGCGGTCACCCTACGGAAGGACGGATGGGTAAGGATGCAACTCGAGCAAAATGGACCAAACAGACGAGACTAACTTTGGGTCATTGTCGTCTGGAGAAGTGGTCCGGAGAAATACGTAAAGTTCGTGACGATCGTTGGAGAGATGAGCATCCATAAAGGTGCATGTTGACTCGATCTTTCCTTGGCCGTAGAGCTCTGGACGGGCACCAGTGAAACGGGGTGGGCGAGAATAACCAGGTTTGGGAGCGGAGTCGGGTGCGGGTGGCGATGGTGGTCGGGTGGGCTCGAGGTCCCAAATGCGGAGGATGCGGCCTGCGGAGACGGTGAGGAGCCATCTCCCTCCGGGGACTAGATGGATATTGGTATAATTGTCGTCTGGTAGAGTGTATTCGTGAATTGGTCTGAAGAGATTGGGTGGAGGGTGATCTGAGCGATTGGATTTCATGGAAACGTCTGAGCCTCCTGTTCTGGACTTTGTATGCCTGCCGGGACTCTCGGCGTCGGATGCCATTGCTGCGAGGGTTGCCTGGAATCGACTTGGACGGCATGCGAGGTATTCGAGCTCGTTGTCGTTGCAGAAGACGAAATGCGAGGGGACTCGTGGCACGCCGTACTGAACGCAGGCTTGAGAGAGGACCGTCTGCCAGACTGCACGAAGCCTTGTAACGGATTGGAGACGCTTTGAGACCTGGGAAGAAGAGAAGGGAGAGGAAGGACGGGCAATAACGGCTGGGATTAGCGACATGGTCTGATAGGGCTGTGCAGGATTCGAGTTTGGACTGAGAGTGCACGTACTTGACGAATGTGGAGGATGTCGTAGACGTTGAGCCTCCTGGTGATTTCGAGCCAGACGTCGTTTGGGAGTTCCGAGAGAGACGACATGTAGGATGGCGAGAGAAGGGGGGGGGGTAGGAGGCGAGACGAGGAGGGGGGAGGAGGAGGGGTGGTGGCTGGATTTTGGGTTGCTTTTGGTTCTGGGATTTCATTACGANNCTCTCCCTCCCCCCCCCCCCCCCCCCCCCCCCCCCCCCCCCCCCCCCCCCCCCCCCCGCCCCCCCCCCCGCCCCCCCCCCGCCGGGGGGGGGGCGGGATTTTGGGTTGCTTTTGGTTCTGGGATATCATTACGAAGGGGGAAGGGACGCAGACAGGCACGACGGCTCTTGTGCTTCTCTTCACCCTTCTGCTCTGCTACCCTGCACTGACCCAGAAAAATGCCACTCCCCGTCCGACTTGGCTTCGCTCAATCGCCCAGGCCTAGCACTGCGCGGCGTACTCGGTCGTCGCTGTGGCCGTCGACATCAAGGACGGCTTTGGAGTGCGCGCATGGACATGGAACAAGAATTGTCCATCTCAAGGTCGGAATGCCGGGAGTCGGCTGATGGAGGGGAGATGAAGAGACGTGAAGCTGAGAGGTCGGGCCCACGTGCACGAGTTGATGGCCTAGTCTGCATCGCACATTCCGAATTATTTATGATTATATACACATATTTATTTATATACTCTGCCTGCACAGTACACAAATATTTATATATTTTATCTATATATATTTTTTGCGTGCACACTGACAATCACGCCACACGGAAATGCAAGCCATTGGGCGGAGGAGAAGGCACGCCAAGACGGTTGTTCTTTATTTAAATTTGCGTCGATGGATGGGACGCTCAAACTTGGATGGACGGGACATGAGCCGCTTATTCGGAGCCGAATCCGACCCATTGCACGGTTCCAGGGCGATGGAGACTCGCCCGTCTTGTCGACAACCACCCCCAGTCGTTCGTTGTGTGCGTGCCATGATACTGGCAAGTCGCTTCTTCTGCTCCGTACCAGTCGCATCGGGTTCAACGCAGCCGTGTCGTAGCTCACGGAAGGGATAGCAATTACCGCAAATCAGGCAAATCCTTCGCCGACGCGCTCGTTGCTCAGAGTATTCGCGAGGAATGTCCTTCCAGTGCGTCGCCAAGGTTACCGAGACGGCATCAAAACGCGGAGAATATGCAAGGCCGTGAACATATAAAGTCGTAAGTGCTGGTGGCCGAATCACCCCCGGCCTTTGAGCTTGGACGAGTCCGAGAGCGACAGCGAAGACGGGTTCGCACGACGATAGACGCCGAAGGCGATGACGCCCAAAAGTAGAAGCATTAACCAAGAGCCCCCACCCTTCACCGCTTCCTCCCTCTCAAACGTTTGCAGTCGAGGCTGTACATACCGACACCGAACCCCGCTTGGGTCGTCACTTTATCGCCTTGAGGCGCATCCTGAGTGCCAACAGCCTTAGCGTCTGGTCTCAACGATAAGCCGCTTTCTCCCGTTGCATCCCCAAGCAAGGTTTTTTCCTTATCCAGTCGCGGTGTTGGTTCTCTTCCCCCGTCTCGCTCACTCAGACCTCCCCCCTCGTATACGTATATATACACGACAGCTAGACCCACAACCTTGCCAGTCCACAGTCATTTCGCTTTAGACCGCTTCCCCGGCCCCACTCCCTCCCGTCCATCCCCCTCCCCCTCTCTTCCGTCCCACCACCATGTCCACCAACTTTGCCTACTACTGCAGCGGCCACGGCTACGGCCATGCTACCAGAGTATCCGCCCTCGCCTCCCACCTCTTGCAGCTCTCCCCAAAACCCACCGTCACCATCGTCTCAGAAGCCCCGCCCCACGTCTTTTCAGACTCCATCAAGCTTGGCGCAAAGTATCGCAACGCAAAGATAGACCCCGTCGTCCAGCAACCTTTGGCTTACAGGTGAGCCTGCTCCCCCGCCCAGCCCACTCATCCACCGGACGTTCACCCTCCCCCAAATTCCAGAATAGACCGCAAGAAATCCGTCGACGTCCTCAACGCCTTTCTTGCCAAGCGAGAGTCACTCATCAACGACGAAGTCGCCTGGCTCAAAGCCAACAAGATTCATTGCGTTTTGAGCGATGCCGTCTTCATTGCATGGTGCGTGCATGTCCTTCCAATTTATCTCATCTGCTCTGCAGCTCATAGGCGCCCGTCTCTCCCCTTTCCGGCTCGCTCGCAACAGCGCCGCCGCACACAGAGCGTTCCTCCCATCAGCTCTCGTCACAAACTTTACATTCGACTCCATTTGGTCCTATCTCTCGGCGCCGCTTCTCGAACCTCCAACTCCAGCCACGTCAGCACCCGCGCCGCCGAGTCTGGCCACCCTCGCACCCAATCCAAGTCCGCCAGCAACCGAACTCGAACTAGAACCAGACGAACCCATCCCCCATGATGTCATGGACCCGCTTGCAGATCAAATAGCCCGCGACTACCGCAACTCCGACTTGCTTTTGCGTCTGCCCGGCTATCTTCCTTTCCCTTCGTTTTCGCCCACCCATCCCTTGCCCGCCACCGATTGGATCGACCCAGCCGTCCAGAGATTCCGCCCTTCCGTTTTGGCAAGCTTGCACCAACCCGCCGAGCAACTCCAGCTCTACGATTCCATCCCCTTTCCAGATGGGGGACCAAAGAAGCCGCTTCCACGACAGCTCAAGTCCGCTCCATTGCTCGTGCGTCATCCTGCATCAGACATTTACTCGGCAGAAGCCCGCCGGAGGCTTCTGGACTCCATCGGGATCCCCCGCGAATTCCAGGATCCGCAAAAGACCAAAATCGTCATCGTAAGCTTCGGCGGCCAGGTCATCAAGCGACCGACACACAGTCGCAACGGAAGCCGCAACTTGTCGATCAGTGGCACACCCATGGTCAAACCGACGGAATTGGCTCCTATTCCCAAGCAAGACGACTTGTCACTGGGATCCAAATCCCCGAAAGGAAGTCCCCCCCGATCAAGCCCACCAACGGTTTTGCTGGACGACGTCGACAAAACCCCAAGGCTGGGCGATGAGGTCAAGGAGGTCCGGCCGCACACACCTCCCGAAATCAGGCTCGAGAAACTCAAGATCAGCCTCCAAAACCTCCCCAGAATCGCCACGCCATCGCATATCTACGTTCCAGGAGCACCACCAGCGTAAGTTGCCATACTGCATCACATAGCCGGACGCCTTTAAATTGACGCAACGTGCCCTCATTCAGGTCGAACCCGGCTTCTCCCATTCTTCAGCGCCGTCCGACGTTCCCGAGCTTACATGAGATGGTAGGGGCGGCCTCCATCGAAGAGCCCGAACCCCGCCTTCTTCCCGATGGCTGGATCGCCATCGTTTGTGGGGTCGCCAAAAACTGGGGAGAAGAAGATCTGCCCGAAGGCTTCTTTGTTGCTCCAAGGGACGTCTGGATGCCAGATTTGACCGCGGTTGCAGACGTTCTCTTAGGCAAGCTGGGTTATGGAACATGCGCAGAGTGCGTCGACGCCTGCACACCTTTCGTTTACGGTGAGTCCCCTCTTGTTTTCCCTGTGACGCGTCCATGTAGCTCATGCCGTCTGCAGTCCCTCGGCCGTTTTTCGTGGAAGAGCATGGACTCCGAGAGCTCATGGAGTCCTCGGGAGTGGGAGTGCTGCTTCCGCAGGAGCGTTATGAACTCGGAGATTGGGCAGGCAAAATCGAGGAAGCGTACGAAAAGGGCAAATTTATGAAGGCTATGAAACGTCAACAGGGATGGTCGGACATCAGAAAGAGGGAGGCGGACGTGATGGCTCGCGAACTCGTGGGATGGGTCAGCAAGTGGTATGAGCTGCTGGACTCGGAGTCAACATCCAGCTCCTACAGCCTGGATTCCTCGACGGGAGTCGTCGGAGACGTGACCGAATCCGACGAATCGCGGACGCTGCAGCCTCAAGTCGGACTCGGGCTGGGGTTAGGCGGTGTTCCCATAACCGCCTGACTATTGGCGCTCGCAACCTGGGCCTCGACGTTGCTGTTGAGCTTTTTGCAGTTTGCCATTGTGGGTTGAAAGTCGGAGTGATGGGGGACGATTGGACTTTTGTTTTATTTGGTAATGACCCGCTGGACTCTTGGTTATCAAAGGAGCCGATACATGTTGCATGATAGATAGATAACGTTGAAAACGGACAACATGTATGTAGACATTCTGAATATGCTTATGCAGTTGATAAGATAAGATAACGGAAGAAAGGCTGATCAATGCCGCCGGCGATTAATATTCGGCAGACCCCAAAACATCGAATTTCAATCCAAACAGGACAAATAGACCAGTCCTCCCTTCCCATACCCCTACCGCTCTCTTCGCGGTCGCTACCTGTGGCATACTCGTATCCATCTCATCCGACGATGCCTATCGCGTCCCCCCCATGGCTCATCCTCTCTTCATTCGTCTCGGGCGTCCTCGCCCAAACCGGCCAACCCACTTGGCAAAGCACAGGAGCTGGCACCTTTCAGATCGTTGGCAACTCTGGTGTCAGTGCTCAGCAGGTCTGTCCGCACTCTCCCTTCCCTTGCGCGCATCATCTGGCTGACTGCCTCACGCGCCATTCGACAGCTATTCCTCGGCACCAAAAACAAAGTCTGTTTCGACTTTGGCATCAATGGGTCAATCACTTGCTGATAACGCCATTTCCAACAGGTCTACATCATCGACAAAGTTGAGAACAATCCTCTGAGAGTCAACGGACATGCCGCATGGGGATCCGGTACGCTGTCGGTCACCGTTGCGTCATAGGCTTCTGTCTCGTTCACTCAGCCAACCCTGCCTCAACAGAGTATGACCTCACTGACAACACGGTGCGTGCCATGGACGTTGTCACAAACACCTTCTGTGCAGGAGGCGCTCTTCTGGGCGATGGAACTTGGATAAACGTAGGAGGCAACCAGGAAGTGACGTATGGTGGCCTCTCCGTCAACGACACCAGCCAGGATCTCTACAAAGACGGCGATGGACGCTTCGCAGTACGGTAAGTATTGCTGTTATCTTGAGTACCTGAATCTCGTTTCTGAAACCAATGATTTTCGCCGGCAAGATTCCTCTCCCCATGCGAGGACAGCAGCTGCAACTGGGTCGACGACAAGAAGAATTATATGAAGACAACTCGGTGGTACCCGACATTGTGAGAGCATCAAATTCCATGAGCGATACAACACTCACTGGATCCGTGCGTTTAGAGAGACACTTGAGGATGGTAGCGTCATTATAGTGGGTGACATTCGATCCTCGCCTCGACTTGCTCATTGACTTCGTGACCCGAGATCGGTGGCAATCTGTATGGAGGGTCGGTAACAAATTCTAATCACGTATCAGAAGAGTTTGGGCTCAGGACGCACCCGATAGATTCGTCTCGTCAACAGACAACAACAATCCTACGTACGAGTACTGGCCTCGACGAGGCGAAGGCGTAGAAATCACTCTCAACTTCCTTCAAACAACCCTACCAGCGAACCTGTACCCACTCACCTGGCTTCTGCCGAGTGGTAACCTATTCCTAACGACCAATTGGGCAACGGAAATATTTGACTACAAGAATAATGTCGAGCACGCTGGACCTCCCATGCCCCACGCTGTCAGAACATATCCCGGAAGTGCCGCAAAGTGAGTTTTCCTGCCCTCCCCACAAATGTGGAACTTATGGGGCGCTTCGCACAGCACCATGCTACCAATGACCCCAGCAAACAATTGGACGGCGACGATGGTATTCTGTGGTGGTACAGATCTGCAGCCCAATCAATGGCGGAAGGTGATGATGCTGTAACCCCGTGTCTGGCCCCACCAAATGCTCAAATTTTTATCTTGATAGACCGTCGTTGTCAATGTGCCGGCTTCTGCATCCTGCGTCCGCATTACACCGGACGTCACAAACACGTTTGAAGAAGACGATGATCTCCCCGACGGCCGTGTTATGGGCAATTTCATCCTTCTTCCCAACGGCAAGATATTCCTCGTCAATGGTGTGAATCAAGGAGTGGCTGGCTACGGAAACGATGTGTGTCGATATATTAATCTCCGAGATAATTTTATTGCTTATACAACGCCTTTATAGAGCTGGGCGGTCGGACATTCATATGCGGATTCTCCGCTCCTTCAACCGCTTATGTATGATCCCAATGCCCCTCTAGGCTCCAGGTTCTCAGCGGACGGCCTTTCCGCTTCGACTGTTCCTCGTCTGTACCACTCTTCGGCTACCCTTCTTCCTGACGGTTCCGTCTTTGTGTCAGGTTCCAACCCAAATCCTGATGTCACGAGTACGTCCCGTGCCTCAGAAGACGAGCTTCCCCGATGGAATCTGATATCCGGCTCCTTTAGCTACGGAAAAGTGGTCTACCGAATGGCGTGTCGAGCGCTTCTACCCCGCATACTACTCCGAGCATAGGCCCGAGTATTCCGGTCTGCCCGCAAAGCTCGGATACGGAGGGCCTTACTTCAATCTCACACTCGCCTCCAGTGAATTGGGGCCCGATCCCGCCTCATCTCTTGGAAACACCCAAGTTGTTCTTATGCGCTTTGGATTTTCGACGCATGCGATCGTGAGCTCGGATTCCTAGCTTTATTGATTTGGGAAGCTCCGTTCACACCTTGGCATCGATTTAGAACTTTGGACAGAAATACGTGCAGCTCAACAACACGTATACCACCAATTCTGATGGAAGTGCGACCCTGCATGTTTCTCAAGTTCCTCCGAATCCGGCCATTCTAGCCCCAGGACCGGCTTGGATCTTCGTCGTTGTCAACGGCATCCCATCGATGGGTCAGGAAGTCATGGTTGGCAGTGGCAAAATTGAGATCCAAAACGTAACGCAACCAGCGCCGCTCCCTGGAGTGTTTGCCGCTCAGCACCAGGCTGGTAATTCTACGAATACGTCACCTGCTTCAAATGGAGCTTCCACTGTCGAGCTTCAAAGTATAACCTTACTCACCTCCATCTTCGCAACCTCTCTCGCTGGTGCTGCAGCCCTGCTTCTTTGACCGACTTTTTTCCAATCAGGTAATCGATCGGACCGAATTGTAGATCGGCGCGCTCTCGTCCCACATGCACAGTTCAACTCGTCACCCGTTTTGGTTTTTTTCTTTTCCCTCGTACATTTCCGACATGACATTGCCTTTGGACTCTATACCTCATACTGGACGTTGAATACGTTATACGTGCCCTTGTATTGCCCATTGCTACCGATATGTCCCAATTTCGCGAGAGTAGCTCGGAGAAAGCGGACGACGTGGGAGCGCGGCCACTCTTTATCTGCTCACACACTTAACGACCACCTCTTCTTCCCAGACGTTGCGGGAGGTCTAGCAGGGTTCGTGGCCATCCGCAAGTATCGTTTAGCACGAAATCTCGGACTTGGTTTCTCCATTTCGAAGCTCCCGCCTCCGAGCTCTCTTCTCTAGCGGGCCGCACTCTGCCTGCCCCTTTTGGAAGTGCCTCGGGCGGACAGCATAGAAGCACAGCGGCGCACAATCCGATTCGCTCCCGTATGTCGGCGACGTAGAAGTGCCCACAGGAATAATGTTAACCTGTCAGCGGCTTCACGTGGAATGCAAGCATTTAGTCTCAATTGCGCGCGGGGTGACCTTCCAGAAGGGGGAAGCAACCCGGCTTTCCTCAGAAGCACGAGAGGCTTTCCCCCAAAGTCACCCTGCAAGAGAACATCTTTCTGACCGTACGTTGTCGCCTTCTCGTAGCTTCTGGTGCCCTTAATACTGTCCGAAATAATTGCATGTCGTGCAGAACGTCAAGTGGACCTGCGAGAATATCGCCGAGTAGTAACCTGCCGATGCGTATAAAAGGTGTACGCGGGGAACATTGCGATAGGTAGGTTCACATCCCTCCATCGACATTCCTTCTCGATCCCGGTAAAAGATGGCGTTTGTACGGTTGAGCACGCTTGCTTGCTTCCTCGCCACTGTCCAGCCCCTGGCATCTGCCTGGTCTGACGCTGAACTTCCTGAAAAACGAGCACCAAAGCCCACCCCACTATACAAGAATCCCAAGGCTAAGATTGAGGATCGCGTCAATGACTTGCTGCCTCGCATGACCCTCGAGGAGAAAGTCGCCCAGCTAATTCAGGGTGCGTCGAGGTTGCCTCCTGAAAAGTAATGCTCTTCTTCTTAGAGAATTATTAGGTGATATCAATGGATGGACTCCAAATCCCAATGACCCATTGGACACGACGATGTCGTACAACGCGACTGGACTGGTAACCGCAGCCCTTGAGCATCGATGTAGCCACCAGCCTAACCCTCCCGTCGTTTGCTCGCACTAGGTCGAAATGATGAAGTACAAGGGCGGATCTATCTGGTAAGCGCCATTTCAGGGCGTTGTGATCCATCAGGCGCTGACTGGTGGTCGTGTACAGGGCTGGTTATCAAATGCCGTATGACAAGCTTGCTTACACCATCGAGGTCGGCCAGAGATATTGTCAGTCGAGCAGGCGATAATGGCCGCTTTCCATGAAGTTAATCATGCAAACTCTCTTTTAGTGATGGAAAACACAACTTTGGGTATCCCAGCCTTGATACAGTCAGAAGGTCTTCATGGCTTCCCTGTGAGACATGTGCTCGCATCCGTCACTTGACCGAAGCTGACCTCGAGCAGAATAATGGCACTATTTGGCCGTCTCCGATTGGCCTTGCGGCTTCATTTGATCCAGACCTCATGAAAAAGGCTGCGGCCACCATCTCCGATGAGGCTGAAGGCTTTGGCATCAACCAGCTGTTTGCCCCTGTCCTTGACCTTGGGCGTGAACTGAGATGGGGCCGGGTTGAAGAGGGATTAGGCGAAGATCCTTTCCTGTGGGTAACTTTACGTTTCTGCGGTACTTGTCTGACTGGACGTGGTTTTATAGCACTGGCACGATGGCATTAGCCTATGTTGAAGGCGTCCAAGCGGGTTCTCGCCGCAACACGTCGTCAACCGCAATTGCAAGGATGGCTGCAACTTGCAAGCATTTTGCTGCCTTTGGCTCCCCTCAGGGCGGTTTGTGAGTACAGGAAGATGTCTCTTCTTTCCAGGAACTGTATGAACGTTGGTTTAGGAACTGTGCGCCCGTGGCCGGCGGAGAACGAGAACTCCGTTCCATTTATCTTCCTCCGTTCAAGAAGGCGTGTCTTGATTCATTGGCAATCATGACCGCATATTCGTCATACGATGGCGTTCCAGCTGCTGGGAACAATCGTGAGTCGGATGATGTCTCGGGTCCAATCATTCGACTAGTCATCTGACGCCTTGTTCTGTAGACCTTCTTGTTGACATCGTGCGTGGATGGAAATATTATGCGACGCCTATATCACGAACTAAAGCCAACCGCCTTCAATAGCTGCGAAAGGAGTGGGGTTACAAGTATTGGGTCGTTTCCGGTCCGTTCCACTCTATCGATCCACATTCAAAGCCTGACCGTTCATTCTAACAGATGCCAGGTAAGTGGCAAGCCTCAAGCACTTCTTTCAGGAGTATTATATATTGAACTTGGGCATCTTGAAATGGGACTTTGGCGGATTTAGCTCGGTAAGTTTTGTCTAATTTCACTGAGCCTCCCTGTTGATTGATTTCACGAACGCTTCCCGTTAGATCGACATGTTGCAAACTCAACATCAAGTGTGTGATAGTCGAGAGTGTTCGGCACGACTTGGGGTACAGCAATACCAAGGCGAAATGGGTGGCGGAACCTATACCTACCTCACCCTTGTTGATCAAGTCAAGAAAGGCCTTATCTCTCAATCTTACATCGATGAGACCGTTAAATACATCCTGCGAACCAAGTTCTCCCTCGGACTCTTTGAAAGTAAGCCTTGCATGCCCAAGGCTCACAAAACATCATGATTTTGATAGCGGGTTCATAGATCCATATCCTTACAAGGACTACAAGTCGAAGATTAGAACGCCCGCGACCCTTCAGCTCTTGAAACAAATGGATGAGGATCAGATTATCCTTTTGAAGAATGCAGGAAACACCCTCCCACTGAGCAAGTCTATCTCGTCTGTTGCGGTTATCGGACCTTCCGCTGGCCAGGTTTTGGTAAGTACTGCCGCTCCTTTAGCTCTCGACTGATTCTGACGATAATATTTCAGTTCGGGCAAGTAACTAGAAGCAGTCTTCGTTGAAGGTTAAGAGCTGACATTCACAATTCACCTTTAGCGACTATGTGTTCCACGGTGCAAACTTGAACGGAATTTCTCCCCTCGATGGGTTCAAGAAGCTTCTAGCTGGCACAAACGTCAAGGTCAACTACGCAGAAGGTGCTAAGCTTTGGTCCAATGATGAAAGCGGCTTCCCCGAGGCTGTCAGCGCCGCTGAAAATTCTGATGCTGCGGTCGTCGTTGTGGGCACTTGGACCAGAGATCAGACGGAGCTCTGGTGAGTCTAAATACTATTCAGGTTACGTTTTAGACGGGCATTCATACGTTTCATTGGGTAAGGGCCGGACTTAACGCAACCACGGGTGAGTTTATCTCTCCACTTCCTGATGCCTCAGCATTCTTACTTGACTACGTTAGGCGAACACGTCGACGTGGCCGACCTTGGCCTCGTTGGAGCGTCTCTAAAACTTGTACAGGAGATCAAGGCAACCGGCAAGCCGACTATCGTCGTTTTCATCTCCGGTCGCCCGGTCTCCGAACCATGGATCGCGGATCACGCCGATGCAATTGTACAGCAATTCTACCCCGGTGAAATGGTTCGTATACACCCGTACATGATCCTTCTCGGTGTGCTCGTCTCACGCTTTTGAACAGGGAGGCCTCGCGTTGGCAGAAGTCATTTTCGGTGATGTGAACCCATCTGGTACGACCAAACCCTTCACTTTCAACTCCGGGCGCCAACTCATCACATTACTTCCTTTTCTTTTAGGCAAAATGCCTGTTAGCGCTCCACGCGATGTTGGTACTGCCCCAGCTTTCTACAATTGGCTTAAAGCTTCTCGCCCGACATGGCCGGGAGCTGGGAAGGTCTTGGATAATGGAACCCTGATCTTTGATCATTACGTGAGTATTTCAGCCGTCATAGATTGACGGTCAACCGCTTTTCTAATGCTGCGCCTTCAGTATGTCTTGGACTCTCCTGTGCCCCTCTGGAGCTTCGGAGACGGTCTCAGCTACACTACCTTCAAATACTCCAACCTTCGCTTGTCGAAGACGAAGCTAAAGGCGTCCGACACGCTCACTGTAACCGTCTCAGTGTCCAACACAGGATCTAGGGATGGCAAAGAGGTCGTTCAAGTGCGTTAGGTTCCGCAGACGTGGCGTATGGCATTTTGGCTGACGCAATGCAGGCTTACGTGACAGACCAAGTTTCAACCGTTGTTACACCCAACCAGAGTTTGGAAGGGTTCAAGAAAGTCAATATACCGTAAGTCACGCAGATCGTTCTTCTGAGCACGTACCCTGATATGATGCTTCTACTTTACAGCAAAGGTAAAACCGTGGACGTCTCCATTAGCATTCCAATCCAACAATTGCAGGTTTGGACCTCGTCCAACAAGTTCGTGGTGGAGCCTGGTGTATTCGACATCAAGATTGGATCTAGTTCAGCTGCCGTCCTTCAGAGCAACTTTACTGTCGTGTAAGATGACAAGGACTGTCCTGGTTAACAAGTCCTTAGTCTCTTTAATCTGCATTTATTTATGTGCATGATACCTCCAGACAGAAAGAACTGTGCGTCCTATTCCGTTCTTGCATGAATTCGGGACCTGCGCCAGCCCTCTGAGACCACAGTTCTTATCATTAAGACGAAGCTCATGGACACGAGCTTGCTATCGAGCTCTTTCCAACTGCTATAACTCCCACGTGCACCTGTTATTCAGCCCCGTGCTGGTGACTTCAGGAGCAGCAGCCGTAAGGTTCCCACCGTTCCATCCGTCCTCCAGCTCCCATCGCGATCATCCTGGTCCGACTCACACACATATGACGGTCTCCTTGCTATCCTTACCGGATGAACTTATCTTGATAATCTTTGATGTTGGAGACCTGGGATTTGAGGACGCCGTAGCCTTCACTTTGGTTTGTTTCCCTGCCTACATATCTACAGGGCAGCAGAACTGAGATCGACCTACACTTCATCGAATAGACTTGCAACCGTCTGTATATTGCCTGTAACTGCAAGGCCTTTTGGTTCGTGATTGCGGAGACAATGCGAAGGACGGGAATCGTGATTGCAACTCCACTCTTCGAAACCCTGCAGTCCCTATCCGTAAGCGACTTGCGGAGGGCTTGCGAACGCGCGCAGGGCACCGCCATCAATCTCAAGGCAGGTGCTCCTGTCCTCCGTCGATGCCGGGAGCTCGTCCTACCAGACGAGACTCATGTCCGACATTTTGTTCTGCTCCATGGCGGTCGCCATATCATCATTGTCACAAGTAGCCATCAAGTTCAGCTTTGGGACTTGGAGCCCGACGACCAGGAAGCTGGTGGCGGTTCCGTAATCGAGGCTGCAGAGTCTCAACCCCCAAGGCTCTTGGCAAGTCATGAATCACGGATAAACCCTCGTACTATTGACTACAGTATAGTGGACTCGCCCGATGAAGAAGTGGTGGTAGCAGGTATCATTGAGTCGGAGTAAGGGGGTCCTCTTTCATCCCTCGACCTGCTCTTAACTTTGGTCATGCTCCAGCATCTTTGAAGGGCTGTGGATTCACGTGTTTTCGTTTCGGTTTGGAAAGACGAGGGCCGGAAACTCCACCCCATCCATAGTAACTCAAGACTACGGCTTGACGAACCCGACAAATCACTCGCTTCACGCCCCCAGCATTCGATTTCAAGAATATGGCATCGTAGCCTACGGCTATGTTCCAAACTACGATGGCGCGGGGAATGATGTGCTGGACATGGCCTTCCTTGACTACCGGCACTCGGCGGTCAAACGCCTGCAGACCGACATTGTGATGCCCACCGACGCGGTAAGCAAACGGTATCAGAATCACCAAGGGCTCTCATTCACGTGCTCCTCGTAAACGACCCTGACGACCCAGGACGCCTATGAGATTGTCATGCATGGGACTGATATCGTCATCTTCCTGGCGACAAGTGCTGGAATCCATCTCTACACCTACTTCAACTGCTTTGGCCAGCAAACGGAAGACTCGGACCATTCATATTGCCGTCTCGCTCCCGACTGGAGGGAAGTCTTACCGTGGGAGGCTGCAGCGGATCTGGCCGAGAACGGAGCATGGTTTCCGACTCTGCCTTGGAACGTTCCTTGCCAAGCGACTGGGGGCCTTGTGCCTATTCAGTGCACAGGACTTGAACGCATATCAGAGGGCGGCGGTGTGGAAGGTGGACATGGGAATAATTGGCGTCCGATCTTCTTTCCGCAGTGGCTCGATCCCAAAACACTGATTGAGCATTCCAACGGGCGGATGCAGGAAGCAGGCTGCAACCGTCGCTCGCTGATGCGTCTACCACATCAAACCTGGGTATCGAGAAGCATGCTTGAAATGCTCAAGACCAGCACGTGTGGCCTTTACATGCTGTGGATCGGGAGCAGACCTGACGCGGGACGGCAGGTAGCGGAGCTTCACCTTATTCGCTTACCGGCCCCAGGGGCACTAGATCAAGGACTCGGTTTTGAGCAATCGTCGACAAGGCTGGAGATTCCGTTGCCGCTGGAGGATGTGAGCTACACAGCGTTTAGCGAGGAGAGTGGGCTTTTGGCATTGGCGATTGAGAGGGAGGGGGAAGTGACCAACAGAGTGCACTTGTATTACTATTAGGCTAATGATCATACGGGTGTGGGCACGTGGGACCTCGGGCGCTTGTTTTCGATTGCCGGCGGCATGCATGCCAACGCCCGAAATTAGCGACAAGGAAATGCGTCAAAGCCGAGAGGTTTTACGTGGTGCGGGCTGAGGTTGCGGCCTCCGCTGACCTCATCTCATACACGTACATGGTCGATCTGCGCCAAGGGGGTTGTCATCTCCAAGACACGAGCGAGAGGGAAGGGGTGATCTTGGCGCATCGCACGGGGCAACCGACAATTCCCCCGGGCCCCGTTGGAGCCAAACAGCCTCCGAGTTTGTGCTTGGCCTTGGCTTGTCATTCGTTGCGTGTCGCGACGGCTTCTGTCCAGACTGCCAAGAGCATGAGGGCGAGGGGCGGAGTTCGGGGGAGTTCCCCGAATGGCTGCGCAGTGAGGTACCAAGCCCCAGGTTAAGCCTAATTTTAGGCGATAAAGGCACGGGACGATCCGTGGATCGGGCGCTCAATATAAATGAATGGCCCTCGAGACAAGCCGAAGCGTGCTTGGCATGTCTGACGGCAGGCGAGCATCACGTAGTGTGTTACGACTCGACATTAACCATGATTGTGGCAGAATACAACGACAGAGGAATACATCGAAAGCGAAAAAAAAAATGCCATGACTAAAGCAAAGAAAACAAGAAAGCGAAAGAAAACATAACACTCCCAATCGACCACTACCTTGTGGTCCTCTCTGCGCTCATCCGTCGGTATTTGACGTCCCCATCCTCTTCATGGCCAGTTCCGAGCAGCGATCCAACTGCCAGCCGGCCCCCAGGATGCCGTTGCTCGCGTTCGTTGGCGGTGGGATAAGGTGCTGATCGGACCGAAGGCATGGCGCCCTGCTGATGAGGCGAACGACGTGAACCTTGCGAGTAAGGGCTCAAAGGGTAGTCGGGTGATTGTCGACGATGAGAAGACGATGAACTGCCTGACGATGAGACACGTGAGCGCTTCCGGGAACGCTCTTCCTCGCCACCGTATGCCGTGGTGGATGAAGCAGACTGGAGAGTCGAGATCGGTGGGAGTGAAGGGTGCGAGGAAGAAGAGGTAACGGCATAGTAAGCAGGGTAGGCTGTCGGTGTGATGGAACGAGCAGCTCCTGGAGGCGATTCTGGACGGCTTGCTTGATGATGTGGCGGTGGGTATTCCCTTGATGAACGGTGGTGGTGGTGATGCATGTGCTGCCCCGGAGGCGGTGGAGAATGTACCGGTGGAGTCGGGGTCGGTGTCGAGAGACCGTTTGTCAGGGCCGGTGGTACGCCGGCAGCAGCGCCAACAGCACCGGCAGCAGCGAGAGCAGGGGCAGCCAATGCAGCTGCTTGAAGTTGGAGTATGGTTTGGTGCAAGGTGGCCACGGCAGCTATTCGCTAAAGGCGAGGATGAATCAGATGTCAGCGATAGGTTTTGTCCGGCAGACATGCGAACACTACTGACCTGATCTTCGGCGCTCTTGGCTTTGAGAATTCCCAACAACATCTCGCGGTCGCCATCGCCTTTCTGAGCGTAGGCAGCGAGGATTTCAGTGAGGTTCGGCGGCGGGGTCTGGAACGATCGACGTCAGGAATTGTGTGCAACGTTGGTTTGATCTATTGTTAGTGCATTACCTGAGTGCATGCGTTCCAAGCCGAGTCCCATATGTTGGAGGACGACGATGGCTGGGCGGGTGGTGGAGCCGGCGGCGAGGATGTCTGGGGAGCGAGTTGGGTGGAGGTTGCGGCAGCGGCGGCGGGATCCATTGTGGAGAGAGAGGAAGGGAGGAGAGACGTGCGGACAGGGAAAAGCACGGAAGAGGGGGGGACGACAAATCTTTATAGCGAAGTGGAGAGGGGCTGAAAATAAAAACAGGATGGGCTTGGCGTTGCTGCGTCAAAGCCTTGGGATGGCCGTCATACACCAAGAGATTTCGGCATTCGTAAGCCCACCGCGATTCCCATCGGTATCCCCCCTGCTGCCCGCCACCGCAACACTTGGCATCGGGTACACTGTGGCCGTCGACTAGATGCTCTTGGCCGCCGTCCGGAGGCGTCTTCAAGTTGGAGATGGTGGTGAGGCGATGCCGAGTGGATAGTCTGGGTATATTCGGCGAGTTTCCAAGAAGTCTCACGGGGTGTAAAAATAGGAGCTAATTGGACCCTGAATGGGCTTGTGAGTTATTCTTGGCTACACTTGTCATTTATAGCCTGGCCCAATCCAAAATTGACATGCTCCGAATTGCATTTCACCGCGCTTATTAACAGCCTTGGCACCACGTCAGCACCCGGCGGCCAAGCCACGACCACATCGACGTAGTAAAATGCTTACCAACGTCCATGTCGTTGACGGGCGCTGGTGGTAATTATAGCTACGTGTCTCTGGCGTCGTGCGGTTGGGGGGGGCCTTGTCTTGCGGCACGGGCTCGTCCGAGTCCCAAGTCAGGGACAAGTTTATCCACATCCGGGCCGCGGCATGTGTCACTTGTCCGGCGCCTTGGCTTTTTACCCCTTTTTTCTTTTTTAATCCGCGCGTTGCACAGAAGACACACGCACCCGGCATTTTTTTTTATCAGACAAGGGGTTGGCGCCGAGAAAACCCTTGGAGTCTTGCGGCAAACTAGCCCGCGTCTTCTCGGAGCAATTACGTCATCAGCGGGCCTCGATCTCAAAAATTCTCATCACCAACAAGTCCATCGGCATGTCTAAGCCGGCCAAAGCATTCGACCGCCATCCAGTGCGAAAATTAGCAACAGCAGCTGCAACGTGCTCGTCGACAGTACGCGCGCCCCTCCTCACCATCAGTCGACGTTCAGCCGCTGACGTGTTGTCGTTTGTGTCTAGGCTGCAGCGTATGGAGCGTGTATCGCAGGCAATTACAAGGAAGTAAACAAGGGAATGTGCGCAGACGAGTTCAACGCGTTCAAGCAATGCGTTCAAGGAGTGGTACGCAATCGTGTCTCTCTCATCGCAACGCATCTGATTACTCTTCCATTAGATGAAGCGCAAGTGGTGATTCACTCTCTGGGCATTTCCATGCACCTTTTGCGTGTCTGTTTACGTTCTTACTCCACATACACTACCGTCTGTTAGAGCAACGACCGAGTCTCGAGCCTAGCTCGCATGGGCAAAGTCCAGATGGCGCCTTCAGCATTATATTCGTGCGACCTGCAAAGGGATCCCGTAAATCGAGACAGGCGTTCAGGCCAATGACATACAACATGATACTTTGAACAGCAGAAAGTACAGAAAACACAGCAGACATCTAGCTGATTGGGTATATAACGTCATCACTGATGAACACTTGATTCGCCTCGGACATCGCTTCAACTGCTGCCCTTCCTTCCTCCGCTCCAAAGACCTGATTCGCAGCTAAGCCCTGGTTGACCAGCCTAAGCAGATCATCAAATCCAACGCCCTCCTCCTCAGCAAGCGGTCCATCACGCAGGTTTCCAAATCTTGCCCGGAAGACGTTCAGGCGTTCCGATGTGACACCATGCCCACCTGCTTGCGACTCCTCCATCGGCACGTCGTCATCAGACCCACCCTTGCTTGTAGCCAATCCATTCTGATCACCCGACGTCTGCACGGCAGTCGCTGAGCCTGTCTGCGTTGCAGACGCAGGCATAGACATCCGAGCACCGTTCGCTTGACCCTCGTCCTCGTCGTTGTCGGTCTCTCCCTCCCCGCTTTCATCGTCGCTTCCCTCCATTGCATTCCCAGTATTCAGCTTTCGCTTCTTCCTTCTTTCGGGACGCACCACCTCCTTAAATAACGCAAAGCGGAGGATTTCGTGTGCTGCCTCCGCGTCGGACGCTTCCACTTTGGCCGACAGTCTTGCTTTCGCATGAGCGCTGGCAAGACGAATCAACGTTTCAAGGGTACGTGGGGTGAGGGGCGAAGTCTGAAAACCCAATTCATCAGCGGGCGTAGCCCGACCTCAACAACCAAATCACCACGTACCCTCTTATTGGCTCCCTCGGGCTGTTCGTTCCGCAGCGTCGCGTAAAAGTGAGCAATCAAATCAGCCGCCCCCTTGGTCAATACTGGCTGCTCCCGTTGGGTTTTCGCGTATTCGATATATTTCTTGACAAAGGCGATTGACAGGACCTCCTTCTTCTGCTTCGTCGACCGTGTTGACCGTTTCGAATAGCCCACGCCAGCATGTAACAGTGGGTCGTACTTCTCAAACACCGGGGTAACTGCATTGTTGGAGAATGAAGGATCGGCGGGTCCTTCTACTGACAATGACTGAGCCAAAGTATCATTTGGTGGAGTACCCTCTTCCAGCCCAGGGGCTAAGTAACGATGGATGCGAAGAACATGCTCCGATATCATCCTATCGCGTCGCTCGTCGACATCATCTGTAACGATGAAGAGCAGATCGAAACGGGAAAGGAGGGAGTCAGGCAATGCAATATTACGATGAGGATCCTTGTGCACGTCGTACTGTCAAGGTGAGATCAATAAATCCGCTTGAACGTGAGATGAAAAGAGGGGGCTCAACAAACCTGGCCGTAGATAGGATTGGCGGCTGCAATGACACTGCAACGAGCGTTCAAGCTCGTGTGAATTCCAGCTTTGGCGATAGTTACCGTCTGCTGTTCCATCACTTCGTGAATGGCGACACGATCAATGTCAGACATTTTGTCGAACTCGTCGATGCAGACAACCCCTCTATCGGCCAGCACCATAGCGCCAGCTTCCAACCGACGCTCACCAGTCTCCTTGTCCGTCGTCACGGCCGCAGTCAGACCGACGCCACTACTTCCTCTGCCTGTGGTAGCGATGGCCAAAGGAGCGGTGTTCAGGACGAATCGAAGGAGCTGAGACTTGGCTGTACTGGGATCGCCAACCATGAGGATGTTGATGTCACCGCGGAGATGTGTCCCGTTTGGAAGGTTCTTCTCGCATCCACCCAGAAGAAGAAGTAAAATGGCTCGCTTGATATGATCATGCCCGTAAATGGAAGGTGCGAGTGACTGCGAGAGCAATTCGAAGATGTCTTTGCGCTTGGACATCTTTGTGATGTTGTGCACGTCACCGGGCGATATCTTGAGTTGGGAGTGGGTCTCTCCCGCTTTGGCGGATATGGGAACAACGTTGTTGGCGACCACAAGCGTCCTAAAGATATTGCAGAAAGATAAATGAACCGGTTCGAGGCTGAGAGCCGGAATGTCAACTCACCTAAACCCTCCACTGCTACCACCAGCACCCATGCTTTTATACACACCCACAAGCTGGATACGGTCTCCGGGTTTACAGCAGTCAACCAGGTCGTCGTCCATAATGACATCAACGCTTCGAGGAAGCCGGCCCGGTGGGGCACGTTCAGGCATCTCTTGGATACTGATCCGCTGGTGATCACGGAAAGTGCTAAGCCCGTATTCAATGGTGAGAGGATTTCCCTGGTCGTCTTCCTGGGGTGTCATACTGGTCGTCGGAGCTGCTGTGGCGGATATAGTTGTGGCGTCGCGGTACTCCCGAGAATGGAATGCCGTGGTAGCTTGGCAGTAATGCACAGACTTGAGCATCTTTGGACGGACCAGGGAACCTGCCCATGTCAGGTGAGCATAGCTAACCGAAGCGAGAGGCAGGGGATGAGGCTTACAGCGCGTCACAATACCCTCCAAGCTCAGCATCTTGCCCAGGTGAGTGGCTCTCAACGTCCGAGGGTTGAGATGGTGGTCTCCAAAACTTCCAATGAGGCCGATCTTGAAGTCTTTACCGCTAATTACGTGCTTTTCCTGATTTAGATTGGCTTTAACACGCTCAGCAAGGCCGGCCTCGAAAGCTGGAAGGTACTCCGACGGGTGCTTCAGCAGTCTACCAACAGCGAATGTTAATGGAGCAACAAACACGCGTAAAATCGATTGAAGTCCTCACCCATCGGCGTAGTCCTTGTTGTACCTCCGTAAATCGTCGACGCTCACGAGAAGACGCGTTTTGTCTTGATCGAGCATCGTTCCGATATCGGCATCATAGTCGTTATCTGGACAGTCTTTGAGAAACTCTTCAAATATGCGAGCCCTGTCGCGTAGCAGCTCATCGCTCAAGATGGGTTCGTCTGCCATGGGAGAATGGTCGGGGAGGTGAGAGGAGGAGTTGAGGGGGAGAGAGATGGACGCGTTTCGATGCTGACCAGCGACGTGACAAAGGGTACAAAGGTGACTGTCACTGCACCCCACCCACGTCTACTTGCACCCAGAAGTACCGATGACTCGCGCATCACTCCAAGCCCTTCCATACGAGTTGGTACTTGGTATTATCGAAACTGGACAGTTGGATGTTGCAGACGCTATTGCCCTGCGGCAGGTTCGCACTTCCAACCCCCTACTCTCATTTGGTCACACTGAAGAATGATGACCTCCACGCTTGGGGATGCAGACTTGTAGATGGCTTTTCGAAATCTCCCAAACACCTGGGTTTTGGGCAATTGTATCTGAAGCTACGCTTCGCCGGGGCTACCCTATGCCTATCCCAGCGTTCGTCCGGCCTGAGACTCTAACCACGGAAGACTGGGTCAGAATATCCTACAGACGGAAAAGGACCCAAGAAAACATCCGATCTGAAACGCCAGTCCCTCGGAGACACGCATTCCTCGTTGCATTCAGTCTTCACAATTTTATCATCCTCCCAGGTGGTAAATACATTCTCGCCAGTGACGAGAGTGGTGGGATCGCGGTTCGGAACATAGAACCGGAGACACCGCCCAGGAATGACGCACTCACTGGATCCTTGGAAGCCATGTATCGAGTTGATGGGGAACCTTTGGCGATAAATTATCACATGTACGGCGAGGACGAGAGGAGTCTGATCGTCTGCGCTGTCTTTACAGCAGAGTAAGTCATTTTATCTCGCTAGTGCACAGAGAAAAACTTCCAACCATCTTTTATCAGAGAAGGGTATGCTGTTGACATATTATGCTTCAAGTTTATCGCATGTGTCCTTGAGGAAAAGCAAACGAAAGAAGAAGTAACTGTCAGTGTGCTTGTTCAACTCCCGGACCGACCTGCATCCCGTATACTAGCCGTGGAGGTTTTAGGAGACGTGACTGCCATTTTAGAAGAACCCTCGTTTCATGAACCACTCCACTTGGTCCTGATCGACCATACTAGAAAGACAATCCTGCGCGTCAACACGGGCCTCGACGGAAGCAGTGTGGGTGTTGCGGCTTAAACGTGATCCTTATTATTGACGAGAGTTACACTCATAAGGAGGCCTATGACATGTACCTTGCGGACGATAACTGCGTGATCTGCAGTGCTGGAACAAGGCAGACAATAATCCACGCATATCTCAACATAACAGAACTCACCCGTCTCAAGCAGGGCAGTCTGGACCAAGCGCCCGATTTTTCCAAAACTATCACTTTTAGCGACCCCGCAACTACCTCTGTTCCACTCAACCGTGATGGCACGGAAGTGAGCTGGGTGCCGAGTCGCCCCTGGAACACCCCCAGTCGGTGGACCGCAAATAAGTTACTACTGTTGTCGACCTCGGACGAACGAGATGGATCCAGCCAAGACGTCATCGTCAATCACCCCATGCTGCTCGCCCAATGGCTCGACCCTCAGCAAGTGGTTCAATGGATGAAGATTAATTCGAATCACCCATCCGCATTCGGCCGTCGGACGTTCGTCGCCTTCCCCGACCGCCGAACCAGGATTTCGCGTAACGGAATTCTCTTCTCTCCAAGCACATGTTGGAAACACATGGTTTGGATCAACGAGCCAGATTCTAACAGTGGGGACGGCAGTAATCTTGGGGCTAGACTGACGTTGATCCAGCTTCCGTCCCCAGACGATTGGATGTCTGCGGAGGATATAAAAACGCTATGCAGAAACATGAACGTGCCGCTAGATCTGTCTGCGGCTACATTTGTCAAGTTTTGTGATGAGTTCGGTCTGTTAGCAGTTGGGCTGAATTCAAGCCGTAGCGACCTCGTACTCGCTTTCGAGCAAGAGGTCCATCTGTTTTGGTACTAGAACGGAATACGAAATCCTCTGATTATTTATTTAATACCAAAACAAGTGTATGTTCTGGAATGTTCCTCCATCCTCTATCGATGGGTCGATGAGCGTCGGTTGCATTCCAACAACCAAGAGTGCCGTCTCATCGCAGAATTTAACGAATGCCACACGTTTCAAGTCTACCTCAAGGGGTAGTTCAAGATCTCGCGACCCCTGTCTAACCGCCTCTGCACTCGCATGTTGCCCTACAGGGGGGAGAGGGATGAGGGAAAGTTTCGCTGCCCCGCTCCCATCTGCTGGCTCGTGAACCCATAGCATGTTCCTTGCATTTCTTGTAGGAACGAAGAGGGTCTCTCCACGGTGTGAAGAAAGGCTTCTTTGATCGGGCCAAGACAAACATGTCCGATGGTGTCCTTGAAAGATGTCCAAATGCCCCGCTCGAAGGAAGTTGGATACATCATCAGGATCAACCCAATGAGCTATCAGTCGTGGAGGGACGCGTGATATCTGCTCTTCGTTCCCGTGTGCAGGCGCAGCTTCGGCTGATGTCGCAAGTAGAGGAACCAAACCCCCGGTTCGAGGCGCTGGGGTGTTCCACGGCCTCACGGGATGCCAAGCGGGGTCGGGTGTGACGGCAACCGACGTCTCAAAGGTTGAGATCGATCCTGTGTCTATTGTTCGTGTACAATGAGGCGAGAGGTTGATCCTGCCTTTGTTTTCGGACATGAGGGTGGCGACATCGAAGTAGGCGTGTAAGATCGTTTGTGTCTCCCGATCTCCAAAAATGATGCAATCCCCATTATGAAGGTACATGTCGTACGGCTTAAAAGCAAGATTTTGAGTACGTCTATCAGGGGCGGAATCATGGATTGCATACCTCTGACGGACGGAGACCCGTGTTTACTTCTAATGTCAGACCACGCCTGTAGTCCACGAATACCATGAAGAGGTGATCAAAGTTGTCTTCAACCATTATTGCTGCCAAGCCTGCCGCCGCGTTGTCGCGTAGCTCTACCGCGGGCACGTAAAGATCGAAGATCGGCAGGGTTCGGTAAATGAGATGGGGAGAGGATGCTTCGATGCCCTCAGGTGTATCGACAAAAGCCAACTGCAGCACGTCAACGACTAAGCCCCCACTTGGACGAGGAGTAAATTACATTTGATTCAATCTACGTCGACAAGCCATCTCACCTGGTCTCTGAAACGGCGCAGAGGATGAGGGTTCTTTCATCATCGCCGCACAGCTGGAAATTGGAGGAGAGTGCCTCCCCTGGGAGGGGATACCTCGCTAAAGAACGTCCAACTCTCTGTTGTTGCCCTCGTGGACTGGTTTTCAAATCCACGATACTGACCTCCCCAACCCCTTCAATCGTCAAAGCATACCTGCCCCCGGGAAGGAGGATAAAGTCAATAATGTCGGCAGCGATCATTGAGGCTTGTTGACGAAACTTGGGGCAGGAGGACTTGAAATTTTGCTCAGTTTTTACCCGATTTAGGGCTGATTTCACGAAGTCCTCAGGCTGTAAAGAACTAGGGCTCTGGAAGGCGGGAGTTGGCAAGGCATTGCCTTGCTTGAGCATATTGCGGGAAACGGCTAGCCAAAAGGCTAGAGTGCTGGCCACGCGAAGAAGTGAGCTACATGTCTGTCGAGGTGTGAATAGATTCAATTAGGAGGCCTAAACTTGGTAAAATCCGTGTTGACGAACCCGACGTAAAGCAAGTGCGTCAGCTGCATCAATTCCGCCACATTGAACGATGTAGATAAGCACATCGTAGGGTAAGGTGCAGAGTGTGCTGGATGATACAGCCGAGGGGCGTGTATGCTTAGTTTTCGGATCTTGGTCCGCCGATCGCTGAAACATGGATTGACTTGGGATCTTGAGATGATGGCTTTTGGTAGTGAAACGAAAGGATGTACGGCTTGGATGAAACTATGTTGTTTCAAGGTCATCAGTCATACACTAAGAGAGAAAGAAACCTTGGACATATTCAGCGTACAGGAGCCAGACCAACGAGGAGAAAGGCGGAGAGCCTTGGAATGGACCGTGAGAGCAACCAAAAGACAATGGGAGGTAAACATTCATCAGGATCCAACGCCGTTGCGTATTCTGCTCACCCGCCACTGACCTTTAGGATTCATTGCAAGTCACATCCTGATCGTGTGTTGGCTGATTTTTGTGGCGTCAAAAAGCTGATTATGTGCATAGGTTATTATTCTGTTACAAAGATCGGTATGTTGCAACAACGCTCGACGGTAGTGCTCCGGAATGCTCGTCCAGCCCTTAAGGGCACAGTCATCCACATTCCAACTATATGTTAGAGAAACAGAATTTACGACTTCCAATCCTTTCCTCCAAGGGGTTTTAAATCGACTAACTCTACCGGGCGTCAGCGCGTCTCTGCAACACCTCTTGTACCTCCCCAACTCGTTCGGTTAACCAAACACCGAATGCAGGGGTACGCAGCCACCTTTCATAAAATTCTCTCTGTTTGCTGCTAGAGCGAAATGGTAATAGCGACCCATGTGTTTTCAAGGACGCAAGGAACGACGAGGGGGTAAAGGGCTTAAGTGGCGCTTTTCTAGGGTATGTGCAAGCCTGGTGAGAATTCGGATTTCCAGTATCTATATCCGATCACTTACGGGTCAATGGGAATGAGAGACTGGAAATGTCTGTTCAGAGGTACTAGTAGCTTGGTTGTCCGGTCGGTGAAGTGTTGTCGTAAGAGGGTACAGGCCTCGATTTCTGGATAAGGACCCCAATGTTAACCGATGTCGCTGGCGGTCGGGAAAGGATGGGGATAGTACCTGCCATGCCGCCCCTTTGAACAGCTTCTTCTAGTTTCTTAAGAAGTGCCCGGTCTTTGGATATAAAACGTTTGTGCTGGGTGTGGAACCCGGGTTCAGGACCCATGAACGGGGTAGAATGTGGTTGCGTCGTTGTCTTTCTGTCAGTACGGGAAAGCGGTTAGCGAGCCGGACATGATAACTAACTTTAATATCACGTACGCCGCATTTCCAGCCCGTCCGACACTCAGTATGTGGGGCCAATGCTTACAGAGATTTCCAAAGAATGGATTTGTTACACCCAGGATCAAGCCTGCTTTGGGCGGGTTCTTGTTCACAAGAATTGCATAATCCTGGTCGTGGATATGGAAATACGGGCGGAAGTCCCCTGCCAGTGGGATCTTAGACGGCTGTCAGCAGCTGTGTGACGAGAATTGTTATCAGACCTACAGGTCTGAAAAAGTCACGTAACCACCATATGATCGAACTGGTTTGCGAAGGTGATGGTGCAAAAATGATGAGAGGTTCCGATAATACGAGGCACTCCCACAGCGTCCATACTTTCGGAAGGAATGATGCGAAGAGAGATACAGGGGATGGAAGGGGTGGAGGGAGAGATGCTAGAATCTGCAGAAGACCTTTGTTCTCAGGTAGGCTCTCGCTTGGAAAAGGGATCAAATACCCACATGAATCTTCATATTGAATTTTTCCCCAAAGCTCGAGGTGGCGATAGATTGATGCTCGTTTTCTGACCTTGGAATCTCAGCCTGCATCACGCTTCCAAGGAACCCGAGTTCCAATGCTTTCCCTGGAGTAGGGTCTGGCCTTTGCTTTGCGTTTGGGACGTGAGCAATTGCGCTCGTTTTGGTCGGTTTGCCAAGCGAAGGATAACTTACCAGGATGCAATGTTGCTACATGCTGTTTCGAGCATAGTTATTCCATGGGAGAAGTAAAACGCTCCGAGCTTTGCGATCGCTGCAGCGAAAAGGGACGGAAAGGGCAAGTGGCTTAGTATTGTGACGGAGCGCTTGGGGAGGGGGGGGCAATAAAGATTAGAATGTTCGTCAACATCGATTGAATGGCGTGGTGACCCACCTGCAGATACCCTCGCTTTGTGTTCGGGTCTCGCTTTTGCAAGAACAGCGAGTAACCATATAAGAAACCATCGCTTTGCCGCTGAGTAGTGCTGCTTGTGCTCTGTGTAGTTGGAGCAACAGTATCGCGTATTCGAAACGAATGACACTGAACCCCGGTTTCAAAAAGCGAACCATCAGGGAATGATGAGAATGCGCTGTAGGTGGTCGGTAGAGAAGATTATCAATTCTTGGTCCAGGTGGGTTACGTGAGAAAGACTAGGAGGGCGATTAGGAACACTGACATATTCTCTCGTACTGTTGGCGTCATCAACACTTCCGGGTATAGCCTCTCCACGACTGGGCCGACGTCTAAGTCGAAATTGACAATGGCAACAGCTAGGATCCATCTTGCCAACGCTAATCTTTTTTCTGCGTCCAAAGGCATTGGCTCCCCACTGTCATAGGGGATCGTTTCATCTGTGCTTCTTGCGTCTTCAACGAGATGCAGCAATGGCTTGTCGTTGCTAAAACTGGGTTTTGGCGAGCGGGTCCATGACGCGATGCGAGGCAAAGAGCTGGACCTGCCCAACGGCGAGCCCGCTCCGTCGGCTGGTCCTGGTTGACCGTAAGCTTTCGCGCGAGGAGAGTGAAGGTCCAAGCCATGTAATGCAGTCGAGGTCGAGGGTGACGCAACGAAGGTGTCTTGTTTCCTATCCCCAGCTATAGTGGGGCCATCGACCTCCTGCAATATGATGGTGCTTCCGCCCGGGGGAGGGGGCAATGACAAGGCCAAACCTAACGTTGTCGAGTCGGACCGTCCTCGCCCAGCTGGCCCAGAGCTGCTGGATGGTGGGGCTGAGATGGGAGTCTTGGGGACATCGTTGGTCAGGTCTGTAATGTCCAATGACGATTGCTCTTGCTGCTTAGAAGGGAGGCTGGCGATGGACGGAGCGCTGGACAAAGAAAGGCTGCCGAGATCGATCTGACTAGAGTTTACGTCGTTGCAGTCATGAGATGTGGTTGAGGATGTGCCGTCTTCGTCGTCGCCGGTGAGAGAGAGAGGAGGATGGGAGGTCATTGTTTGGAGGAGCGAACTGCAAGGAAGTCACGTTACCCAGTCGGGACGTAAATCTTCCAGCCGTGGTAACAGCTTGCGCTATGCGGGGGTTTACGATCTTGGATGCAGATTGTAGTATATAGCTGATCAAAATCCCCCAGCGTATGTAGCGTAAAGCACCCAGTGCAATATCAGGGGGGTGGAAATAATAGACAAAAGGAAAGACAGCTAGTGGCAGACAGATAAAAGAAAGTGGAAAAGCTGAGCCCAATAAATATAAAAGATGCAGAGCTGTATATATGTACATACGAGGCGAGCTCATGCCCAGACCTGTGAGTAGCAGAAGTCAGAATTCGTGTTCCTCAACTTTATGGATCGCCATCACCGAGAGACATACCTTCAGCGTGCTATCCCAACTACCAGTACATAGGGCCGTGCCATCACTGCTCACTCCAAGGCAAGAGATGCGGTTCTCATGGCCTTGGAGCACGCCCACTCTCTCCCCCTTCAACGTATCCCACACATTGCAGGTCCAATCGTCGTAACCCCCGAATAGAATCCTACCCGAGATCGAGAAAGCCACGGACGTGATGGCGCAGAGGATATTATCATGCGTGAAGATATTCAGTTCGCGATCGGCCCGAATATCGAAGAGCCTGCACGATGCATCGTCTGAGCCTGTGGCGAATGCGTCGCCATTGGGGAAAAATCTAACGGGGGAAATCAATATATCGAAGGGAAAAGGATGCAGACCACCTACGAGACGGCGTTGATGTCGGATTCGTGGCCCACAAAGGTCTGGACTGCTTTGCCCATGCGAATATCCCAGAGTTTGGACGTAGCGTCACAAGCACCAGAGACAAAGACATTCGGGTCGGACGGGCTCAACGAGATGCTGAAAATACACAAGGTGAGTACCGAGCCTAGCTTAAGGCAAACCGCTCACCTCATGACATCTCCTGTGTGGTCAGAAAATTCTTGGATTCGAACACCCGCGTCGATGTCCCAAAGCATGCATGTCATGTCTCCAGAGCTATTTGGGAAATAATAAGCGTTAGTCTACTCATCAAAAGGACTCAACAAACCAGCAGGCGCACCTCGTAATGATCTGGCGATCGCTGAGGAAGCGGCAGCAACTCAGATAGCCAGAATGAGCACTCAACTCCTTCGCGCCTTTAGGAGCCCCTGCCGCACCCTCCTTGTTCCTCAGATTATACACCGAACAGATATTGTCCAGCCCGCCGCAAGCAACGAGATTTCCTGAAGGGGCATACGCGCATGTCATGACCCAACTGGAGCGCAAAGGAATAGCGTGGACTTTGTTCGACGTGGGTGCATCCCAGACGATCAGTTTGCCGTCTTGGGAGGCAGAGACGAGGTGACGAATGTCGGTGGCCCAATGCATTGCATAGATTTTGGCGAGGTGACCGCGAAGGTTTCGGCGAGCGCGCATGATAATGCGAGGAAGGGGTTCGACTTCAGCTGCGACCGCACGGACTGGCGGGACATTTGAGCGCGTTGGATGGTGGAGATGAGATGGTCAGTCCAAATTGCGAACGGGCCGAAGGGAGAGAGTAAGGACCCACGAGTGGTATCAGCAAGACCTTCCCTCTGAGCTCTAATTTTTTCCTTGAGACTGTCAGCTTCACGGCGGGCTGCAGCAAGCCTTTCTTGCAGGTCGTTTGCGGAGGAGGCCATTGAAGATCTAGTTGCGAGGTAGTTGGTAAGGCCGAGATGGGTGAATAAGATAAAAGACAAGCAGAAAAAAGAGCTATGTAGGATGAAGCTGGTGGTTGGCAGAGGCGGAAGGAGTGAAGACAGCCAAAAGGGGATGGCGCTGTTGGAGGAATGGGTGGAAGAGGGAGATGCAAGTTGCTGGCCACAAAGGATCTCAAGACGGTTCGGCTTCTTCCTCACGACCCCTGACCTGTCTCATCCCAACTTTTTTGCAGCCACCGCCTCCCTCCGCCCACCACATCATGCTGCAAAGGAGCGATTGATACGATTAAAAGTTGGCGTCTAGTGATTCCTATGTAGTATATTTTGTTTCCTGACGTGCACTTGTATTTACAATGGTACAGTGGGGGGTGGCGATCCGGTCTCCGCTTTTACTTCCGGCTTGTCGACATCCATGACATCTCCCTTCTCTCCACGGTCACCCGAAGCGTTCACGGACCGGTCGCTGGTCGAGCCAGGTGGCAGTGGCGGCTGAACATCCTTCTCAGTCGTTGTCTGGACAGTCATTCCCAACGAGTTGTTCAGGAGCGCTTCGTCTTGATCGGCTTCGGTCGTTGGGTGTCTTCCGCCTTCCATGATGCTCGGCTTCTTCCGCCTGCCTTTGTGGCTCTCATGGTTTCGACGTCCGCCAGTACCTTCATCTTCAGAGTCTGAGAGCTCTTGGTCGTTTTGAACGAGCTTGTCGCGCATTTGTTCTAGGAAGAAAATACGTCAGGCCCAATTTTCCTCGGGACGCAGTTCTAGGGACACACGAGACCGTCGTTCATCAGGATCGACCATATCTTCGTCTTCATTCGGATCCTCATCATCATGAGGTAGCCTTGGTACCTCTGTCGAACGGCCATCCCCCAAGGTCAGCGTTTGCATCGAGTTCATGCAGTCCGCGCTCTTACCCTGCATTTGAACGCTTGGCGGTCCTCTGACATATCTCAAATTCTCCAGGACTCGACTTTTCATCCTCTCCAAATACTCCCGAGTGTTCATGTCCTCCATGTTGCTCTGCTTCACATCCAGCTTGTAGTATGGACCAAAGTATTCAAAATACTCATTCATCGGAATATCTGAGAATAGAGAGAGACAATGACTAAACTCGGTCAGACGTGGTTCAGGATCACCTAAACTTACCTTCTCCCAACTCCACTCCCGCTGCCAATCCAGTCTCATACGCCCAGCACCGGCTAACGTTGCGCATGGTATATCCTCCTCCACCGAGGAGAAGCAGTGGAAGGCCAAACGACTTGACAAACCGTACGCAGTTGGCGTGTCCTGTATGGACGTCTTAGTCTAGACCATGGCCTCGCTTTTGAGTGGGGGCAAGAGCGCGAACCTCTCATAGATAGATTGAGGCACCCGAGCTTGTCACCAGACAGTGAATCTGTGCCGCATTGAAGAACCACAGCTGTGGGATCGTATGTTCGCATCACTTCCTCGATGACCTGGAGTCGGGTCATACTTCAGGAGAGGCCAGAGCGCTCGCAAAATGCTACACTTACTGGCTCAAAGATTCCCTTGTAAGCTTCGTCTGTGATCCCGTCTCGCAATGGGAAGTTCAAGGCATATCCTTTTCCTTTACCAATGCCCATGTCCTGAGCGAAACGGAGCAATCAGCAAGTAACCGGGAGTATGAGAAAGAACTCCATCTTACCCTCAGTTCCCCCGTGCCGGGGAAGTACTCTCCGTATTTGTGAAAACTGACCGTCATCACTCTGTCAGTGGTATAGAAAGCCTCCTCCACACCATCACCGTGATGGCAGTCGATGTCGATATATAGAACCCTCGCATGATATCTAAGTATAGAAAGTGTCAATCGATGTGCTTGTGGCACTTTGCCGCTCAACTTACCTCAGAAGCTCCAGGATGCCTAGCACAATATCTACCCACGTGATAGGATGGCGAGTCGTCTCAGAAGTTCGGAACTGCCGCTTGCCAAGCAGACGCACCATTGACGTAGCAGAATCCACTGGCCTCGCTTTTTTTTGCATGGTGCAGGCCACCGGCCCAGTTTATAGCAATGTCGCATTTATTCCTACTCAGTCTTGCCGCACCCTCTGATGAAACAGTCCATCATTTCGTTAGACTAAGTGAACCGCAAGTGGCGCGAGCAAAATAGACGACGCACCCATCGAACCTCCTGCCGAAATCGAACAGAATTCGAACAGCCCATCGAACACGGGACAGTCGTCGCCGACATTGTCTGCCCCGGCGCCGGGACGCCACATCAGTCCATTGTCCAATAATCATTATGGACCTACTCACACTTCAGTTGTTCCTTGACAAACTGATTCATATTCATAGGGGTTATCTTGTTCAAAAACTCGACGTACTCATCCGAGTGGAACTGCGTCATCTCCCGTTTGGTGGCAGGCTTTGCACGCTGTTACAGGTGGATAACAAGGTATCAGCGCCGCAGAAATTAGTTGACACACCGATTCTGAAATATCGTACATAGATTTCCATTTTCTTATACAGGCCGTAGTTCATAACGAGAGAGTGGCACATTCGTATACGGGTCGGCTTCATGCTGTCACCAACAACATTGCCGAGTTTGGACAGCGAGTCCCAAGTACTGTGAAACTACTCACGGATGCCCTGGACCATAGTGGAAGCTACCGATATCCGAATCGTAGAAGTAGCACTAGAAACGCAAATGAACGATGATTCCCAGCAGCAGGAGGGCACTCCTGGCCAAGCAGGATAGCAAACCCAACGTACCACTCTGCGTTTTGGCTCTCCTGATATGGGCGCCATCAGAGAGTGCGGCGTATAACCTGCGGATGCCATGGGATGTCCGGGATGGCGAGAGAGAGAGATGGTGGTAGTAGTTCTGCAAACAAGCGGTCAGGCACGCGAGGCACGTGTTGGGTCTCACCACCGGCTGAGGGGAAATGCTGATTTAATCTTTCGACAGTTACAGAGAGACCATTGCAGACGTAGACAAATGTGTAAACTTCACTATGCAGTCGTTTCTTCGTGCTCGTCAGCATCTGCCTCCGTCACCGCTGCAGCCGTTGAATCCCAACTCATTCGGGCAACAATGTACTCTTGCCCGATGACCTCCACCGCTACCCTAAGGGCCTCTATCAGCATGTCCTCTATCCACTCTCCGTTCTTTCTCTGTGCTCCGGGTTTGTCATCCTCATCCCACAGCGCAAGCCAGGACGCTGGGATGGTCTGCGACACAGCGGTGTGGACAAGCTTGTGAGAGGGGTCAGAGAGGTACAAGAGGAATTGAAGAACAGTCTTCGAGGTTGTAGCATCAGGCTCTGGGGACGCAGGATCGGCTGTGGGAGGGAAGGTGGAAGTGAAGGGTTGTATGCGAAGGAAAACCGGGCTGTAAGTCGTCGGGTTTGCTACAGAAGATGCTTCTTTCTTTGGAAGCGTTGAGTGAATTTTGATCTGTTCCATAGTGTCAACCTGTGGTTCCTGCGTGAGCTAACCAAGTGTATCATCATATGAACGGAGGAAAAGGTCCCCTTGAGACGAACCTCGGAGAGCTTGAGCGCTGCCTTCAAACCCTCCACTGCGTTCAGATCTCTTACACCCAAAGCATTGTCCTTTGGTCGAGACTCTTGGCCTCGATTCACCACAAGGTCACCTCCCTCGACTTGCTCCAAGACCTATCCGAAAATGCTAGTTGGCTTGATTAGGCCAGGGTTAGGATGGCACTACCTACTCGCGCAAGTCCTCGATAGACCAAGGTTTCAACCCCGTCATATCCTATCATATCATGAGAAAGGGTAACTTGAATGACCTCATGTTCGGCGATAGGGGGAGCCACGACGTTCATGATGCCCGTTAGAGTTGAGAGAGACGTCGTTCTGAGGTCCTGAGCTTCAAAGACATCAATATGGGGTGAAGACTGATTAAGACCCAGGGCGCAATATACCGATCTTGTCGAGTTGAGCTTGTTTGACATACGACATCATGCCTTCCCCCCACTTCTTTGCTTGCTCGTTCTGCTCCAAATTCTTGACTTGTTCATCCACCTTCTCCCTCGCTTGAGCAAGTGCGGCGGAAGCTGTGTTCCAGACGCTCCCCCAACCCCACCCCCCACCTGGCGCCGGTGTAGCAGACGTAGATGCGGTTGTTGTAGCTGGTGTGGGGTCGGCAGAAGCTTGCTTTGGAGGTTGTTCGGCGCTCCGCCTCATTGACGGAGTGCCTGGCCTCGAACCTCCTCCTAGCGTGACCCTAACGGGTTTTCTGGGCTCAGTGGATTTCTGCGTTATCTCGTCTAGGAAAGCGAGTGCATCAGCAGCATCCTTGTCGTTAACGACAGGAGGTGGAGGAGTAACTGCTGGTACTGTTGGATTTGAAACCCCTAGAGAAGAGTTCTTGGCTTTGGATTTGTGGGTAGCCGCCGCAGATGAGGGCGGAGTATGGGCAGGCACTGCAGTGTAGGAGTCGAGATCGTCGAGGAGGGCAAGTGCTTCCTTGGACTTGGACATGACTTGCCGAGATGCAAATGAGCTTCAGCACGTCGAACAAGGGAGTGAAAGTGAAGAGGAAGAACCTTAGTCGATGGACGCGGGATGAGATGCTAAAGATGTCGGTCGGCGTTGCAACCCTCTTAAAGGTCGCACGTGATCAGTCACCCCCACGATTTGTCCCTAAGCGTACCACCGACCACCAGCAAAATCGAACCTAGGCGAGTCCGCTCACGGCACATTCGTGTAGGCACCCATCCACCACAGGTTAAACTGGACTCTCTCAAAGCATCAGATTCACCATGTTTTCCTTTCTCCCGAACGAATTGATCTGGACCATCGCGGATCTAGGCAAGCTGGACCTTGAAGACCTCATAGCTTTGTCCATGGTATGTCTGACCGATCAATCATACTGAAAGCAACTTTCCTGAGCCTTTGTAGACTTGCAAACTCCTGAACAACGCCTTGTCCGATCGGCTGCCGTGGATCTCGGTGGGGAGGCGAATGCAGGAGCAGGGCTTTGCCCTCCCTGTCCCTTCCTTTCGGACTATGGAGTCGCTCTCATTGCAAGAGTTGAAGGAAGCTTGCATCAGAGCCAAGCAAACAAAGAAAAACCTTGAATCCGAGTCGCCCGATTTTCGCAAACATTCCAAAATGTCTTTTGATGAAGGAGTGTCCATTCTCACCTCCGGATTTCTCCCGGGTGGCCGATATCTTTTGACATTCTCGAGTCAAAAAATGGCTCAAATCTGGGACATTCAACCTTTGCTCGCTGGGGATAGTTCTATACAAACGACTCCCAAGCCTCTTGCAAACCATCCAACAGACGCTGCCCCCGTTACATGCAACTTTCAAACCCGTGAGCGAGGCGAGAGGGAGACCATTGTTGCCGGAGCTGTCGAGAGCCCGTAAGCTATTCCCTTCAGCCGTTTTCTAGTCCGGCTGATCACGGAAAGCTGCAGTAATGGACTTTCCATCCACGTCTTTACCTTCATCTTTGGAGAGAAAGAAGATCAAGGGTTCATTGCGAAGGATCTCTGCAGGACCCCTCCTCTTGACAGTATGCGTTGGCCATCACTCGGTATCTACGGGGACGTGGCTTTGGTTATCGGGTCTTCACACGAAACGGGGTTCTTGACGATCATTCTGTTGGACTATCGACGCCAAGCTCTCTACGTCATGGATTCAGGCATACTCTATCACGAGGAGATGGTGCGCATTAGGCATCTTGACCCAGCATCTGTATCTAACTGGGGAATTTCAGAGCTTCGAGGCCTTCATCCATGAAAACGACCTTATTACTTACACCCCGAACGCAGAGGGAGTCGTCTTCAGCATATGGGTCGACGCCCTTGGGCTCTTGAAATCACCCATCGCAACTTCCTGGTCCACTATCCATACTTACTCCGTCCCTCCAGACTCCTCAAAGGTCTGGTTCTTCGAAAAGCGTTGCCAGTTCCCGGAATGCGAGTTGTGGTATCCCTCTCGCCCTTGGAACACTCCAAGTCCAAGAACGTTCGGCCTCATTCCGTCGCACTTAACAGCAGATTGGGCTGTTGATGTTTCCAATTTTGCGCCTGAAGGATCTAATCAATCTCGATCGATACTCTGCCCGTTTGTCACCCCTTGTTGGCTCGAGCCAGCCCATGTAACGAGGCTGATGAAGGACGATGGGCCGCTACCTCCTGCGTATCGCACCGCACTTCCATTGCGAACGACTTCATTCTGGCCATCCTTAGATGAAGCCTTTCCTCTGATGACACCCAGCTCATGCGGCCAGCACATGGTCTGGGTAACATCGGGTGGGACGGATCTGGATCCTCAAAACGAAAGCGTTTATCCTGATGTGCAGCTTATTCATCTCCCTAGTGCAGAGGATCATTCTAACCGGACAGCTGCTGTGCCTTACGCCAGCCGGCTGGTCCTTCCTCTCGATCTTAACAAGGTGCATCGCATTGACTTCTGCGACGAGACCGGTTTGCTGGCTGTAATATGCCTGGGTGATCTCCCTTCATCCCCGCAAGTGTTGCATGTTTTCCGGTATTAATGTTCGGTAACTGTCATTCGATGTCTATTTGGTGATTCAATCCTGATATGAGAGCACTCTGGAGAGGCCTGCGAAAGGAGTTCATCCTATCGCGCTGTATTATACGTGTACAAATACCAAAAATATTATACACTGTGAGGTTGAAATCCCTTGTGTTCTAAGAGCTACAATTACATGAATGATCACCGGCGTTGGAGTCGTGTTGGTAGATCCCCGCCGAGCGGAAGTCCTGAAAGGAAGCGAGTACTGGATAATAAATTATTGGGCCGAAGCGCAACGTAAAGAGTTGGATCTGACGTCGAGGCTGTTGAAAGCATGGGGTTGCGAAATTCGGGGAAAGTGTAAAGGATGTTGCGAGGAGAGTACTTGGACGCCTTGACTGCAGCGTATGTTAGCCAACTAGAGACGCCCAATGATGCCGAGCGCCGGCCCATCGAGTACGCCGTCCCAGTTATCGGCGTCTTCGGCGGAATGCGTGGTGAGCTCAATGGCTTCCTTGTGATGGAAGGTAGGAATGGCCGCATTAAGGGCCAATGTGGGCTTGATATCCACTCGAAGAGCATACTATATCGAGGCAGGTTAATCCCGAGCAGTATAAAAACGGTGATTGCTCACGCACATTGACTTCAACCATGCCATCTACAGACCATGCAATCTCTCCTTGCTCCTTTCCGCCTTCGATACACCCATTCGAGACGCGGACAACCTTGCTTTGAGATTCTGCTTCGTTCGGCGACTCGGGTTTGCCGAAATCGGCCGTTCCAATCACCTCTTCGTGCTGGTACGTCTGCCCTGAGGCGTGGGTGGTTGTACAGCGAAGCAGGGTGACTTGTGCACAGGAAAGAATGAGGTCGGGAAGGACGGGGGAGGTGGACGAAACTGTAAGACTAAAAGGGATAGGACTTCGGGCTTGATACACCAAGGGTTTCAAGAGAGAGAACTGACAGCAATATCGTAGTAAGTGACGAATTCTCGAAGGCTGGTAAGGAAACTATACCTCAACACCCAAGTTTGGAACCGGTGTGCCACTGGTAAGGGCCATCGTTTTCCACTCCTTCTGTGATCTGTCGCTCGCTGGTTCAATAAGGATCTTGACGTCTGGATTTGGGTTGCTGCTGGAGCCAGCAGCGCTGGTGTAATGATACCAGGAGGGAGGGCGGGTCGAGGGAGGTGTCGTCTTGGGCAGGTATAGAAAGACAGTCTCGACTCTGCTGTGCAAGGAGCATGAGCTCCCGACGGACTCTATTGGGTGCTCCCGGACAGGCGAATGATTCTGGAACTCACTTTTCGTTCCTCCGAAGCAATCCCCTTTTGTGTAGCTCGATGCGCATAACGTATCTGACGCTGCCCTCCATGGTGGCGTACATGCGGTAGAAGGATGGTGGAAGAGGCTCGGTGGAGCCGCTGATAGTCGTAGGAATGCGATAGGAGAAAGGGAAGAGTCGGCCTTTGGAGGCTACAGCGCCACGCTCTTGCTCCGGGGAGACGGTCCCACTTGCAGAGTAATATAGTGATTGACGGTGGGCCAGAATGCATTTTGAATCGCTAGAAACCGGGTAGCCACGGTCGATGACGGTGGTCGTAACAAATCCTTCGACCTACCAAGGTGGGAATGTGGAGCTTTAAAAATTGTGAAACAGAGGGTAGAGATCCACGTCCAGACGCACTACTAGGTCGATTCGTTCAACGTGTTTTAAGCTCCCAAGAACTTCGGCAAAGCCCTCGATGAGTTCGTTGCGCCCATAAGCTGGTGTTTGCGTCTGCTGGCTTCGAGAAGACAAGGAAAGCCTAAGGTTGTTGTGACAAATGTTGAACTGCGCTGGACGCCTTGGCGCTGAACTGGAGCTTGAGGAGCTGGACTCTCCTGGTCGTGGTCGCGAGACTGCGAGCGGGGTGCCATCGAGAAAGACTTCGTCGGGCTGAAGTTGACAAGAGTATTCGGGAGTATCGTCGAACATGGGTGATGTGGGAGTGGTAGAGGATTCAGAGGGACTATAAGCCGGTGGAAGCGGCATGCCCAAGGGAAGCGTCGCGTAAAGGACTTCGAGGTCGCTATCTGGGTCGGTGACCCCGGTATAAGAAGGACGTATAGGAGAGATTGACATGACGGCAGGAGGCAATGCCGCAATAAGAGTGCCGCAACAGGAGAGAAGGGGAATAAGCACGCGGGCCCGGCGAGGAGGGGATGAAGAGGATGACGGGATATTGGTGTTTCACTATGGGAGACCTTTATAGCGAAAGTGAGTATTTCCGAGAAAGGGAGGAGTGTGCTGGGAGTCACGTCTGATTAGACTAAAGGCCGAAAACGTTTGCTTTGCATTTTCTTTCGTCCAGGGGTGTGGAACGCGACTCGAGAGTCAGAAGCTGGGGGTAAGGCGTCTGGTGCCGTAACGTGCGCAGTGGAGGCGAGGTCTTAGTCAGCGCGAGAACAAACCTCGCAGAGGCGCCCAAGTGGTATTTTCACTATCCATTGAGAATGTGGGAGCGGTACAGGTTACTGCCGTTTACACATTGTACCGTACCGAGGGGTTCAAGCTTGCATGTCGGCGCCTACTTGTGCTTCGGCCTTCCATGGTATTCCGTGCGCGTGGGAAAAATAAATGCCAATGCTGGAGGATTGTTCGGGAACATCCCATGACATTCTTCCGTTCGTAATGTCCTCGAGCTCTTGCGGCCGATTCTCCGAGTCTCGTTCGACGGTCGCGATTGAGAGCCAATCGAAGAAAACGGCACTCGGACGCCGCGACCCAAAACATGACGCGATGGATGCAGCATCTCATCATTTTCGAATTGATCCTAATTGGAGCTGTGCTTCTAAGTGGGAGTCAGTGGTGACAAAGAAAGGTACTCGAGCGCATGGTCGCTTGCTTATCTCGAGGCACCACGGTCACATCGCTTGGCAGGTTAGGCTCGATTTAGTGTCGTGCGCAAGGAGCGAGTCAGCTCCAGAGCTTTGGAAGCTGGCGGCTTGGTGGAGGCCATCCCCGATGACTAAGCATTTGCAAAGCACTCCAACGAAAGGGTCATATTCCACAGCTTCTCTCACTTCACGCAATTGTTGCAGGGCTATGGTAATCCCCCCCCCCCTAGACCGCTTGTCCCAGCCCTCATCCACCAACACGCCGTCAGCAAGCTGTGGTGGCCTCCTTTGTCCAGTTCGCAACGACGCAGAGTCCACATCATGACCCTAGCTCTTGCCACTCATACTACCAGCTCGCTCTAGCCTGCTGGGGTTATAGACGCTGACTTCTCGCCGACCCATTCACTTTTCCTATGCTTTCGCATTGCTCCTTCGGGCACTTTTGTTTCGAAGACTGCCTGTAATGTAACCTTTACGAGCTCTGCTGACGGTCAAGAGACTTTCTGCAGTGCCTTTTGCCTCGCCAAACAAACCGAGTTATCCACGGAAGCTAGGATTTGGCCTTGGTGCCTGAGAAAATCCCAGCAGTCTTCGGAAAACCCCTTTGTCACACCCTCCAGAGAGTGTATTCTCGAAACCTACACCACATTGAAGAGTCCGTTACATCTCCGGGTCCATTCGCTACGAAACAGTTAGCCGGCATGGGTTTCGTACACAATGTTTCGCTCGCTTTGTTCTGTAAGATCCACCACTTCCAGACCTGTGGACAGAATTGTGGATGTATTGATACCATTCTGAGCCTGCTACAGTGTCTGCAGCGTCATTACTAGACCCAATGTGTAGGAAACAGGACACGGCAGGTTTAGACTCAGAGGATCGGCATCCAAGGAAAATCCATAAAAGCTCCCATGCAGGACGCCGTTTTTCCGTCATCATCTCGCCCTCATTTTCTATTCCGTTTCTCTCGCGTGCTTCCAACGCCTGTTACATCCATGGGTTTTTCGTCATTTTCTCGTCGCAAGAGGCAGGCGCAAGAGCCTCTTGGACTTATGCTCCGTTTTCCTCTCGGTTATCCTAAGTCTGACCACTAGGTCACAAAACAAGGTGCAAAGCCATACCAAATTCCAAACCAGTACCTTGTCCCCCCAACAATTTCAGGTCATATGACGTATCCCTCAGTGATGGCGGTAAGCTGACCCTAAAGCTAGTCCGTTTCGCTTGATCTCCTCAGCTTCACATGTTAGGTGCAGCCGGTGCAACAATGGATTGCCCAGCCCACTTCGCAGTTTGCTTACGGAACGCGATATACTTCCGCTCCCGTTATCGCTGCACAGCCAAGTCGAGCAGTGATCTCAACGTCCAAATACCAGTATGCTCAGGCAAGGAATACGCAAGGCATTGGTGTGTAGCGAGACCAAAAACGAAGCGCGAGATCATAGATTCACTAATCAAGCTTTAGCTCGCAAGCCAGTCTCTCAAAGACTACAATTTCAGCGAACAGCGATCTAAAGAACTTCGCTCCTGCCAAGGCTTCGGCCCAGGTACTGCCTTCTGCCTCAAAGGCTCAATTAGAGCCTCCAGGTCAACCGAGGTCAAGAGTTATGTCAATGCCACCGACACCCTACCACGGTACGGGGAAACCATAGCACTAGGTTATAGTTACCAATGAGGCTCCTTGCTGAACCGCCTGATTAGGGCCTTACTACTCTCAGTGCTCATCCCCCGTTCCGGGAATGCCGCACGTCACAATCGACTGCCTTGGTTCAAATATCGACCTACCAAACGCCATACCCCCATGTAGCTCCGTCGTACAGCTATTATATCAACCCCCGTTAACACAAGCTGTGCGGAACTGGAGGTGACGACGCCAGGTGTTCACCCAATCATCGGTTACTCATTAGAATTACTGATAGTTTCTATATCTCGATACCCCTGCATCTGCGTGCAATGACTGATAGCTATGTCTAGGAGCTCCGGAAACGAAAGAACGATATTGTGATCTCAGCGGAAAAGTCTCGGACGGGCTCATAATACCATAAACGCTCTAGTCGCACGAACCTTCCATAGACATCTAAGTCCGAGTAGAAGGATAAAGAGAACCTCAAGCACGAGCCAAATCGAGCCTATGCCGTTGGTTTCACATCCCGAGCACCGGACCTACGACATACCAGAACAGAGATCATATTGATTTCAGAGTCCATGATGAGTGGCAGATCATCATCGTCTACGTAGTGGTTGAGGGTTAGGTTTGGATTACAAATTCAGCGATTGTTTCCAATTGCAAATTTGAGAGACAGAGCAGAATAGAAAAGTGTTGGGATAAAGACGCTTTACACCGATCACTCTTCTTAGAAGATTGGGGTTAGTCACCTAAGAGGAACTCGGAAAGGCAAGTCAAAGTGCACACCTGTAGCCTCAGCTTCGGCCATCTCCGAATCCAAAAGCCGGGATACTGCCATAAATCTATGCCAAAAAACTAGTATAAATTAGAGTTTCGAGGCTCGGCCATGTTCTCGTTCCATACTGAGCTGCTTGAATGGCACCGAGGGTGTTCATCGACTGCAGTTGTTTAGCGAGCTCAGCAAAATTCGCCTGCGTGACTTGCAGTTCTCTCGAGACGGATTGAAGCTTTAAAGCAAGTTGTTGATAATGTCTGTCTTTTGCAGAAGACATCGATAGGCTGGGCGGAGAGACCGTGTGCGGTGAAGGTTGACAAAGGGATTCGCAAGGAACTCAGTTCTCCGTCGGCGTCTTCGATTTATGCGCCCGCCCCACCAACTTGAAAATCGCGGATAATGACAAGCAAGAGCGACTGGACTTCGATCGGATCAGAAGGGGGATGGCATGGTGGTAAGCGGATATCAGCAATGTGGTCCCTAAGGCCTGATTCTCGGGTAGAGCTAGACATAGGTCAGCAAAATGAAGTTGCAAATGCAGAGATAGTCTCTTGCCATCGAATGATTGAGGACGGGTCAAAAATAAGACCGTAGCCGATAAAATTAGAGTCTTTGGCACCTTCACGGTAAGGTCGACTTCGTTCACTGGCGTCAATGGTGGGGTCTACAGAGGCTCAGGGGGACCGAACGGGAAAGGCCAAGATACGCGGTGCGCAATTGGCGAATTATTGTCGACAATGAGCTATTTTGGTACAGGTCCAATAAACCCATGAATTGAGACGGCGCATTTTTGACAAGAGAACCAGCGCATCCGATTCGTCCTCGCGTCCCCGACCATGCTCGGTGAAATGCAAGACAAGCTCTCCATTTCCTTGCTGTCTTCTAGTGCCAATGCGAGGGGATAAACTGAGTGGGCGAAAGTGCTGCCACTCGTCCTACGCACCTACGCAATGCGACGGCTTGACACCTTGGAGGTCTCGCGTTCTACGATCTTGGATCTCCACTGCCGACCAAAAGTCAATTAATTGGGTACACGGTTTGGCCCGATTCGTTCGTGAAAGGTGGTTGCTTTGGAGAGGACAATGGAATCTGTCAGAGAGACAGCAGTGATCGACTTGGCATTCACGGTTGGGGTGTCCGGATAACTCTGAGATTTGGTCGAGATGGGGTCTTACTGGCCAACTACACCACTCAAAGGTCACAGGAAATGAGCCAAAGCGTCAAATGGCATTCGCACCCACGATGATGATTGCAGGTTGCTGGTGGTGAATTGTTCGGAGTCCGGAATGGATCACCGGGCTGGGACGCGACCACGGCAGGAATCCACGATCGGGATTTCGTGGTAACTGCGAGCTTGCGACGCTATTGATTATTTGGGAATTCTGCAACGCTTTCAAACTAAGCTTGAGCACCTCACAGCGTCGTGACACTACGTGTTATTGAAGTGTCCATCTGCCTGTTTCTGGGCGAAGAGTGTGGAATGCACCCTCTGAGTGGGAACTGAGCGTAAAACTCCCGAACATGGTGGCAAAGAGAGCCGCAGCCATCGCAACCGGTGTCCGGAGAAAAACAAAGGATGCCCGAGGGCGGCACAATGGGGGTCTGCGGTCGTCGGTTGCCATGAAAGTGGAAGAACCTCCAGAAGCTGTGCTTATGTAAGCTCGGGCGTGGTCGAAGATGCCGAACCGTCGGCCACGCTCTCACTCTCACCGGTTTTGATCTGGACTTTCCCTTCAATCGCCAGCTTTTCCCCCCCTTCCCTCTTCCGTCTCGCCGTCATCGTCGTCCCGTACGCGACAGCAACACCCTTCAGCTGCCAGTGACGGGGGATGAAAAATATCCAGCATCCTTGAACTCCAGTCTTTTCAAAGCGCCGCACGAATTCGCAAAATCCTGCAAGCCCTCCGCTCCTTTCCCCACTCTCTCTATCTTCTCGACCCACTCTCAGTATGCCTCCTCCTCAACCCACTCCACCACCAGCTATGGAGGCTCGTCAATACGTAACCGTGTCCTCTGCAATGGTGGTCACAGCCACCGTTGACCCCAACGCCTCGTACCTTCCCGTCGACGGCCAAGCCAACACTTCCGCCGATGCCGCCGACTATGGAACCGTAACTTTCGAGGGCGTTGGAGGAACATTGACAGTCGACAAGTTAACAACGACCTCCACTGCGACCGACCCAGCATCTCCGACTGCGCAAGGTGCCGAGGTCACCAGCAACCCCAAGTCGCGATCCATCTCAATGGGCGCAGTCGTTGCCGTCGCCGTCGTCGTTGGTGCTCTTTGCCTTCTCCTAGCCCTCTGCTTCTGGTACAGGCGAAGAAAATCCAAGAAAGAAAAGGAGCTCGCAAGAGCGCAACGGCCAATGCATCAGGAGATGAACAAGACATATGTAGGCGGACATGGATACGGCAAGGAGACGCCTGAAGGGTCTTGGGAGAAATTCAGTCAGCCCACCTCTGCATCTCGTGAGTCCTTGTCGTGTCTCCGCGATGATGCTTGCATCTGACCTGGTTTTCTTGTAGTCCATGTCCCTGGCAACCTCCCCTCTCCAACCTCCAGCAAGCTTTTCGTTTCCGGCAGCGGCGACTCGCAAACCCATCTGATCAATAAGCTCTCAGTATCTACATCCTCACCTTCATACTACACCGCTGATTCCTCTCGTCGTGGACCCCCTGCTCCCCGGAGACATTCAGTTAAATCAACTGTTACAGGCAAGGTCAACCCCTCCAACAACTTCGCCAACGACGACGACGACGAGTATGATGACTACGGGTCCGATGCCAAATCTCATCGCTCTCGAGGCAACCCTCTGTCGCCTCCAAGCGGGCTGGCCAACTTCCAAGGCCTCAGCGCCCTCGGCCCACCACCGAGAACGGAGGCCGGCCAGAGCAACTCACTCCTGACATTCAGATCCGGAGAATTCCCTCCAACTGCTCCGACGTCGGAGAGCAACATCAGGGAGAGCCCAACGCCAATGCAGACGCCTAAACCCAAACGAGTCCCGACACAGAAGAGCCACAAAGGTGGCGGGGCTAGTCAATATGGCCATGGGGGATATTTTGATCAGCACCTACCCCTTCCCGCCAACGACTCCGCATACGGTGGCGCTGAAACGAAGGACCGACGGAATACTAAAGACATGGCCATGGACAACTTGTTGGCTGCTCTAGATACGTGAGTAATCTTGCGATAACTTTCCTCGAACTTTCACTAATCCATATAGTGCCGCCAGCCCTAGCGCTCCCGGACATCCACAGCGGTCCGGTGAATCCCAGAGATCATATACCTATGATGACGCATATGATCGTCCCGAGTCGCTGGTGGATCCCTCAGGTGGTCACGTCATGGCCTCTCCATCAAGTCCGAGAACATCGCCAAGCCCATTTGATAACAATAGCGCACGAAAGTAGACTCTCCACTCCCACCCGTCTAATACGGAGATCGCGATTCCACGTCCTCGTAGTCCTTGCCCACTTTCCGACTTCAATATCGCACCCCTCACACTCACTCCACTCACCATTTCACTGTTACCCTTGGGTTGGAACATTGCCCATGAACTTTCTTTCCTACTTCCTTTCCTCTTCTTGCACTATTTATGCCTTCTTGCCGCTTTTGCTTTGTCTGCGACGCCGTTTTGCGTGTTTATTCTTCACTTTACTTCACCCTATTCCCACTTATGCTGTCGCTTGGTGCTTTTGTCATTCTGCTCACTTTCTGCTCCCGCACCGGTAAGCTATTTTATTATTTTGCTTTCCTCTCGCTCTGTGGTCGCTATGCGCTTTCTCTTTTTTTTGCGCTGTTCGACCCGTTTCGCTCTTTGTCTTTCGTGGCTTGACAACGCCCAAGTTCTCTTAGTTCAGCGTGTATTTGTGTAGGTAAACCGACGAGATAGATAACATAATCCTTTCATTTGTGTTACATAACATTGCCTTGAGTAAGCACATCGTATTCCGGGCCAGGACATGGGCGGGGTATTAACCGCCCCATCACACATTAATGTCCAGAGCCTGTGGTAGTGTCTCTTCGCATGGGCCTAGGAATAGAAAGTCGGCCCTCTCGTCCCCGAAGGATCGCTCCAGATTGAATACTGCTGTCCTTCCGCCTCTCCGTTGGACAACATCCGCAAATCCAGCAGCAGGATAAACCTAAGTCTCAAGTCAAGTACAGTTCTGAAATAAAACAGAAAAAAAGGTAGCTCACAGTTGACGAGGTCCCAACAATGAGAAGGAGGTCGCAATGATCCAACCTGTTTGAGATCCAGTCAAGATGTTCTGGAACCTCTCCGAACCAGACGACGCCCGGTCGAAGTAAGCCTCCACAGCTTCCTGAACGGCCATCCCCACAACGAGGCAGCTTGTCGACTGGAACCTCAATGTCTTCTCCGCTCTCTGCATGGCGTTTGGTCGCTTCCGCTAATCTTTCCGAAAGTGGTGAGCTGTAGTCACGATAATCCCGTTCACACTTCGTACACCGAAGTCGGAATAACGAGCCATGCATCTCCAAGAGATTCTCGCGAGCAATCGTTTGGATGGCTTCGGGGAGATCGAGAGAAGGCTCAGACAGAACTCGGAGGGATAAAGAATCGACATTCTGAGTGATGAAGAGGGGGTTCGGACATTCTGAAGGGTCCAATGATGGTGCAACGCGAGATAGAGTCATCGGCATGTAGAGGGTTGCAAGGGCTTTATGGGCGGCGTTCGGCGGCGCAGATATTGCTCTAAATTGGTTCGGAAATAAACCGACTATCCCGTAGGGGCTCGAGCAGAGACGTACTCACTTTTCTCTCCTTTCATGATAGAACTTCCACACTAGGGTAGGGTTGTCCTCGAATGCCTCCGGAGTAGCTAGTGACATTGCGTCCTATCATTCCCAGTACAGGATAAATGGTCTTGGATACATTAGGCGAATGTGGAAGCGAAAACTTACATGGGTGCGCCAGAAACCTCCTGCACCTCTATATGTTGGAATCCCTATAAAAGCGGGCGGTTAGGCGGAGGCCTGACATGCGGTTGGGATTGGATATTTTAACCAGATGCAGCTGATAGCCCCGCCCCAGCAAGTATGGCAAGACTTTTTGAAGAAGCAAGCACTTTCCTGAATGTCTCCATGTCTGAGGATGGGGCCATAACGCTGGTCGTTGAAGAGATAGCCACCAACACCGGGCGCCAATCGTGTGACTTCTATGATCTGGGTAAATCCGATGGGGCCGAACTCAAAATCAAGATGCCAAAAGAAGTTATTTGCAGGTAAAGTAGCGGATTTCACCACTACAGGCAGCAGATGTTGCAATATCGTCCATCCACTACGCAGCACAACCTGGACAGAGAACGATTTCAGTGGAACTTAAGAACGTTGGGATACATAATTTCTGCGCACAGGCCTTGAACAAGGAATCCCATCATCCACGACGTCGTTGAAAACAACACGATCGCACCGCCCGATGACGTCCAGGGCTGGCAGATTGGCGGTATGGGACTATCGAAAGTGAAATACACACCATAAATCACCGGTGTGGGGAGTATCAAAGCCTTTGACGAGGCTGCCGCGACTATCGAAAGGCCGCATTGACCCGACTGGTGCCTGATGACACCCATACACTGAACGGGCTCTCCTATCCACACGACGTCAGGACGATAAAATCCATGTATGGGTTTCCACCAATGCTAGTGGGGGGAAGGGATCGATTTCGTGAGCATGACGGTAGCTCGTCAGCCCAAGGGTTCGGTCGACGCCGGTAGACTTAAAGAACCGCTTTACTTCTTCTAAAGTAGAAAGCCACCCGCTAGACATCTTCTCAAAGTCAGAGTCGACGAGCACTCCTCCACGTAAGCTGCGGTGCATCGGGATGACACTCCGGTGCATCTAATAGCAAATCCCGTTCCCGGACTGGAGGATTCCAGTCGTCGGTTGAAAAGGTCGAGTCGTGTGGAAGCACAGTCAACGTACCCCTCTATACTATCCTCAAGGAGCGTAAGCGACGGTCCTTTGGCATGTTTAAAAGTAGGCGGGCGCACTTTCGTCTCGCCCTAGGGATGCCAGAGCGCGACGTGCATGATTTGGGAAAACACGTTGCGCCTACAGGCAAGATAAACTCATAGGTCGTGCGAAAAAAAAGGATGGAGCCGTGCTTACGCCAAAGTGGCGATTGTAATAGAATTTCCAAACGAGGGCTGGTTTTCGGGATTGATCAAGCTCCTAAGATCCTAGATGGGGGGGGGGGGGGGGGTTTTAAAACCCGGATTTGGGGGGGGGGGCGGGGGGGGAGCGGGTACCAGGCGGTGGCCCAGGGGGAGGTGAGGGATATAAGGTGGGGGCGGGCGTG